>CAXHKU010000861.1:0-46353 GCA_964017125.1 Flabesymbios commensalis | reverse complement strand
GCCAAGTCATTTGGCATCTTAATTCGCAGTGCACAATATACTGTATCGTATAGACTTGAGTTCATGGCAAAGTAACCCACCTTGACGATAAGCTGAATACAATAATACAGAAATTTCAGATAAGTGTAAACCATTTGTTCGTTTAAATAGCTCACATATCTTCAAACTATTCTCATGGAAACAATTTATATAGGCTTTAAATATAAAATGAATTTAATTTTCATTAGAAGATAGTCATATATTTCAGTGTGAAAGTGCCATTCATTGCTTTTATCTAGACTGCTTTAATTTATTTTCTCATGTGTGTGACTATACATTGATACATAGATATAGCTATTTCTATTTGTTATACTGTATTTGCTAACAATTGTCTCGCATGGAGATGATCTTGACATTTGTTTATGAAAAAATTGTGGTCTTTTTTTCAGGGATGAAAAGATCAATATCACAATAAGATGCTAACCGAAATGATATTTAAAGTTTATGAAATTATTCTTTGTAGTTACTGTGCAATAAAATGTAAATATTGCAGTTTCTTTTTAAGTAACTTTTCGTTGAAAATTGCTATCTGACTCGGTCTATTGAAGTGTGAAGTTTGTTAGATAGAACCTGACAAAAATGTATGTGATGTAATCCTGTAAATAAGTCCTCGTTTCACAGGACAATCATGGCTAAACCTTGATTGAGTTTACACAATTTTGACCTTGGTACACTAGAGGAGCATCACAAGCAAAATATGTACATTTCTAAGTCACAAATATCTGTCCTTTTAATATTAGGAAAGAAAGAACTGTTTAAGGGTTGATAACCCTCAAGGCATTACTCTCCAATACCATCAAAGGTGTATCTCAATCTAATTAATGATTTGTAGCATAATTTTTCTGTTAATTCAAAATGTGTTTTAAAAACTCCCAAGGGAAAGCAAGATATATACAGACATAGACATTTTGGACATGCATGTCCGAAGTAAGAAATCAGGAGTTTCGTCTCTATATCGAGCCTAACTGGTAAATGCGCATCACAAATATCGAAAAACTTTGCAGTTCTAGTCTATGGGCATGTTTACATCATATGGTCATATTAAAAAGCCAAAATAAAATCACCGTTCTCCCTCAATTCTTATCCGATTTCAATTTTGTTTGGTTTGTTTGAAAGAGCTCTGGTCTGTGCATTAAATTTCCTCACGGATTTCAGAAATTTTAATTAATAATTAACTTATGACCTAATTAAGACCTAATTGAGACATTTTTGCCACAATTCGCAAGAAATGTTTCTTTTCCTCAATTCTTAACCGATTTCAATAAACTTATGACCTAATTAAGATCTAATTAGGGCCATCTGTCCATAATTCACAAGAAATGCTCCTCCCTCAATTCTTTTCCGATTTCAATTTTGTTTGAAAGAGCCTGTGCATTAAACGTCCTCACAGGTTTTGTAAATTTTAATTATATAATTAACTTATGACCTAATTAGGGCACTCTGTCCACAATTCACAAGAAATGCTTCTCCCTCAATTCTTATCCGATTTTAATTTTGTTTAAAAGAAAATGAAATGAGTCTGGCTTTAGGCCACTTTTGTGCACATATAGGCTAAACTGGGCTAGGAGAACCTCCTGAGGATGGTGAGATGACACTGCCCTCCAGACACAGGATTCGAAATTCGCGCCCTGTCGGTCTGAAGCCGAGCACGCTAGCTCTCTGTCACGGAGGCTCCCTGCAATACTGAGTTTTACGAGTGGATGGGAGAAAAACATTTTTGTTCCTTTCAAACTGCCGAGACCGGGAAACGACCCCCGAACTCTAGCGTGAAAGGCAGCGGTGCTAACCACTACCCTAGGGCCCCCGCCCTGTTTGAAAGAGCTTGTGCATTGAACTTCCTCGTGGATTTCAGAAATTTTAATTATTAATTAACTTGACCTAATTAGGACATGATTAGGGCACTCTTGTCCACAATCACAAGAAATGCTTCTCCCTCAATTCGTATCCGATTGTAAATTGTTTGAAAGAGCCCTCACCGATTTCAGAAATTGTAATTATTAATTTAACTTTTAACCTAATTAAGACCTGATTAGGGCACTCTGTCCACAATTCACAAGAAAGCTTCTCCCTCAATTCTTATCCGATTTTAATTTTGTTTGGTTTGTTTGAAAGAGCGCGGGCCTGTGCATTAAACTTCCTTACGGATTTCAGAAATTTCAATTATTAATTAACTTTTGTTAATTTGTTTGGTTTATTTGAAACACCTCGTGCTTGTGCATAGAACTGCCTCACGGATTTCAGAAATTTTAATTCGTTATCAACTTGCCCTAATTAAAGATGTGCTTCTGTGTCATTGGCACTCTGGTTTGACGATTTTAGCCTGATTGAGTCGCTTTATTTTTTAGTTGCAAGGCCAATGCTAAGCTTGGACAAATATTATTCATATTTTACACATTTAAATTTTGTCTCGTATCATGTTTGAAAATGTGGATCCTGTGCATGTCATTGACGGACAAATAATACAATAAATCTTCTATTTCTAGATATTGACTGAGATTATTAGCAGCATAAGGGTTAATTACTTGCTGATAACGCATGCCATGAGTTAAGATCATTTACAGTCTGCATGATGCACTAGGCATAGATACGTACAACTGGTCATATGTCATAGGCCCTAATTATACAACACCCCACTTTATAGGAAGGTGATTTTACAACTGACCTTAATAATCGGATGTAAAGTAATTATCAATGCAAACTAAGTTTTAAAACAAATAATGGACCTGTTTATTGGGACACAGAGGGTTCACGATTGTTTGTTTACGCATTACGGACGGGTGTCAAACATAAACGGAATCACCTAAACGTTGGACGAGCATTGTAAATAGCATGGAAAGGTAGACAATAGTGATGACCCTTGTTCAAACACTTCTTTGAACTTGCATCTACAGTTCTTATTAGCATGATTACCGAATCATTCAATAACTTCTGTTCAAATTTATAGTTCATAAAAATAACATAAGTAGCTGATCGCGCTGACATCAAGCACGAAAAAATTGAAACAATCGATGTTGGATCACTGTTTGAGACGCTGGCCCAACATTGTTTTATTCAACGTGAATATGATTAAAACATCGCTCAGATACTGTATATCGCGGTAGATCATAATACTAGCATTATTTTTTATGCTGTATATATCTACCGTGTAATCATGTCTAGGCCTATGGGAAGATGGGCCTACGTCAGGGGCTTCATTATGGGGTCACAATGGCCGACGAGGGAATCTGCCCAATCTCACCATTTGAACTCAAACTTCCTCCTCCTCCGTCGAGTCGACGGTTCCAAACAAATCAGAAAACTCTCTCTCCTCTTATCATGTTTATTCGTTTAACATATGGCAACAGCAAAGCACAACCTCCGTGCACGGCACGTCCCAACTGACTTAGCGAGAGCGAGCTACGGCACGTCCGTAGTCGCCGAGTGTAACGCCTGAAGTGCGGGAAAAAATACCAAGGCCGCACACATTGCAATTTGTGCACCCGTCACCAAGGTACGGAAACGAGGCGGTCATCCACAACCTCTCGCGTCCGGGAAGCTGGGGATAACCGCCACATTAACTGAACGACGTCAGGATCCTACATTACCCCCGGGTGAGTGATAATGTAGGACCAAACTGACGTGTAGGAGACTGCTTCGTGCTAGTAGCGGGGTTGTAAAATATGTAACCTCTTATAACTAAGCATAGTTTTTTTAAAAAAATATAGCGAGTGTGGTTACAGCGTGGTTGGTTGAAATCGCAGCATTATTCATGAATTGTCCCATCCTCTTAACACCAACTGTCCTTTATGTATGTATTCATTTGCTGCAAGCTGCGATCAACCCATTCATTTAATTAACATATTTTCTATTAGTAATTTAGCAATGAACTTGCTAAAAAAAATGTCTTTACAATTATATATCTGTACACAATGCTGCCAGGCCTGGCATATTCATTTACAATTTAAAAACATTGTTAATACGAGGTATGCGATTGGGCCCGCCATAGATGTCGCTAGGCGCAACTATGGCTTGAACCATCTGCACGAATCGGGCAGGAGTCTGGATTATTCGTCCGACTCTAGTTTTTCGCACTGTTTGGTCGGTCGAAATTTTTTCGCGATTAGCGATATTCGCATGTTTGCTTTTTGTCGAGTCGATTGCGGCGTCAGCAGCACCCGGGGTTTTACCCCGTAGATGTAAAGGTATGCGGGAATACGTTCGTAAACCACCGTCGTTCCCGTTAGCGCGGGACACGGCGGGGGCTCGCGAATGCGGCGCTACATAAGTATTGTCTCTGTTAGACAAGTTGACTTTAACATCTATTTGATTTGGGACTGTGGCCGATTTTTGACTGCTTCTGACTGCCGTCGACTTTTTGGTTTTAACTCTCGTCCCGTTGGACGTCGGAGTGTCCGCACTACCAGGTCTAGGTGGATCCTGTGGATTCTTACTAGATGTCCTGGTAGCCGTCGATCTCCGTGGTTTGCTTGGCGTTTTACGCTGTATTGTCGTACCTGTCGTAGGCTCGCACTCAAGATGTGCGGGTTTAACGCGATCTAAAGAGACCGTCTCAACCTTGCCTTTAACTAGGATTTTCATTACTCTGCCACTCCTCGCGACGACCTTATATGGTCCGTCGTAAGGGGCGGTCAGAGGCGGCGCAATTGCGATTCGGCGCAAGAATACATGAGTACATGTAGCTTGAATGTACATTTCCTTGAATTGGAAAATGTTGTGTTGTTGTGTGTCACGTGGCGGACATAGACGGAGACGCGACATGGCCACGCGTAGCTTGTCTGAATAATTCTCCAAATCAGTGTTGGCGTCGACGGTGTACTGTTTAGTAAACTCTCCTGGGAGTCTAAGGGTTGTCCCGTAAATCATCTCGGCAGCTGACCTGCCTAGTCTCTCTTTCAAGGCTGAACGAACTCCTAAAAGTACAGCAGGTAACGTGATAGTCCACGGGTTCGGTGACTCGTGCGCCATAATGGCGGCTTTCAATTGACGGTGGAAACGTTCGACCATGCCATTCGACTGAGGGTGATAACTCGTGGTACGATTCCGAATAATCCCGAATTGATTACACAAACTATCCCACAATTTGGACTCGAATTGAGCGCCCCTATCAGTGGTGATAGTGGCTGGGGTACCATAACGTGCTATCCACCCGCTGAAGAAGGCATCGGCAACCGTTTCAGCTCTAATATCTACCATAGGTATAGCTTCGGGCCAACGTGTAAAACGGTCGACGCAAGTCAATAGATATCTAAAGCCATCAGCATAAGGTAAAGGTCCGACTATGTCTACGTGGACATGATCGAATCGGTAGGTTCAGTGAACTTTCCGAAAACTGGAGTGTTGTGACGTGAAACTTTAGCAGTCTGGCAACCCTTACAGGTACGACACCATCTAGCAATATCTATATTCATGCCGTGCCATACAAATCGGGTATTAATCAAAGGTTTGGTAGCTCTATGCGATGGATGGCCTAAACTGTGCAAGTTTGAAAAAACTTTTCGACGAAATTTCGCAGTAAGGTACGGCCGGTTGTGTCCCTTGGACACATCACACCAGATCAATTGATTATCGAACGATTTTAATAGTTTGAACTTCATAGTGGATGTAGTCGAGTGTCTCAAACGCGTGAATTCCGCGTCATTAGCTTGGTCGAGACTTAACTCTTTATAGTCTATCGCTGGTCCATCATGTATCGCTGACACTGATGGTCGTGACAGCGCATCAGCGACGAAATTTGTCTCTCCTTTTACATATCTAATATCGGTGGTGAATTCAGCGATGAAAGCCAAATGACGTGTTTGTCGTAGGGACGCGCGCTCAGTCACGGATGACATTACGAATGTCAACGGTTTGTGATCTAAATTAACAAAAAAATTTCGTCCTTCTAAATTGTGTCTGTAATGTTTAATTGTAGCGTATACTGCCAAAAGCTCACGATCGAACGCGCTGTAGCGTGTCTCTGCTGGGTTCAGCTTCTTGCTGAAAAACGAAAGCGGCTGCCACATACCGTTTAAAAATTGCTGCAACACGCCACCGACGGCGACATCACTAGCGTCGCACGTGATGTTAAGCTGGGCCGTAGAATCTGGGTGCACCAGAAGCGTAGCGTTTGCCAATATCTGTTTTGACTCAGAAAATGCTGACTCTGCACTTTTATTCCACTTCAAATCGAAATTTGACTTCGGTTACAGTCTGGTATGTCCTTCGTTGGCAGCTGTCAGTAGATTATTGAGTGGTGTCAACTTCGCGGCGCAATGCGGTATGAAACGGTGGTAATAATTCACCATTCCCAGATATCTACGCAATGCTCGTTGCTTTTCGGGTTTAACGAAATTAACAATCGCGTCAACGGCGCTGGGTAACGGCGAAAT
The DNA here is from genome assembly GCA_964017125.1 of Flabesymbios commensalis. Lineage (NCBI taxonomy): Eukaryota > Metazoa > Annelida > Polychaeta > Terebellida > Flabelligeridae > Flabesymbios > Flabesymbios commensalis. The sequence continues at coordinate 39,946 of CAXHKU010000861.1, read as the reverse complement.
GCCTTCGGCGCAAACGTGGTGACCTAGGAAACTTAATTCAGTTGTACCGAACTGACACTTTTCAGGACCAATGATAATTCCGTATTCAGATAGTCGAGCAAAAAGAATTTGTAGATGTTTCTTATGCGTTTTATGATCTGGCTGGTTACCAGTAGGTCATTCAAATAAACAAAAACGAAATCAAGTCCGCGTGTAACGTGGTCTATAAAGCGCTGAAACGTTTGACCGGAACTTCTTAGACCAAATGGTGTTCTAGTGAAATTAAACAAGCCAAAAGGTGTGGTAACAGCAGTCTTGTGTACGTCGGACTTTCCACCGGAATGTGGTAATAAGCCCTGACCAAGTCGATCTTCGAAATTTTTTTTGATCTGGCTAACCGCTGCGTGAAATCTTGTATATGAGGAATCGGATAACGGCCCGGTACGGTCTGTGCATTCAAACTATGGTAGTCCCCGCATGGTCTCCAATCGCCGTTTTTCTTTGGCACCATGTGAAGCGCTGAGGACCACTCACTGTCGCTGGGTTCAATGACCCCTAGTTTTATCATCTGGTCAAATTCGCGTTTTGCGGTAACCAGCTTATCGGGTGCTAAACGTTGTGGTCGTGCAAAAACCGGGTGACCTTTAGTCACAATCTTGTGTGTTATACCGTGTTTAACGGTCTCACCCTTTGTCGTAGGGCGTGTCAGTTCCGGGAACTGGCCGAGGAGTTTTGTGTACTCATTCTGAACGGTGTCAACTCTGTTCAATGACAGAGGTTTAATCGATGACAGTGAAGCGGCAATGGCTAGACCTGTACGCATGTCTCGGAGACATCTGCTTCTCAAGTCTACAAGCAAATTATAGTGGATTAAAAAATCAGCCCCGATTATGGGTTGCTGCACATCTGCCACTATGAACGTCCACGGATATTCGCGCTTTAAGCCGACATCGACGACGCGTTTACAGGTGCCGTAAGTATGTATAGTACTGTTATTAGCTGCCACCAGGGGGAGACTGCCAGCGTCCGAAATCCCGTTAGCGCAAGATTTCGGCAGAACACTGACAGCTGCGCCCGTGTCGATTAAATATCTGCATTTATGTCCTTTATCTGCGACATATAATAACTTAGAGTGAGATAACTTTGGAGAACTAGCGTCCGCGGAGTCATGTCGCGTCTCAGTTATACCGCCAGATGCAAGAGTCGCTACCTTGCTCTGGCTTAGCAGTTTAAAGAAAAAGCGCTGGGGCTCCTGCACGTGCGTACCTTATCACCGAAAGTCTGGTGAAAATAGCAGACAGGTGCATTAGCCGAATCTAATGTCTTAGCGGCGTCATTTCTCTGTGGGTTCGGCGGCGGAACGAAAGGTCGAGCAAGTGGTTGCAAATTCGTCGGCGGGGCGAAAGGTCGAGCATTATCTTTTGCATTTCTATACTGACTAGGTTGGTTGCTAACAAAACCTGAGGCCTGAACATTAGGAGCAAATGCAGGCGCGTGAGCATAGTTATTTGCTCGTCCACGTCCTTTATTTTTTTTCCTCTCTGATGTAGTCACTGTTTCTAATTTCTTGATTCGCCTAGACAGATCCTCTAACAAACCAGCTAGTTTGGTGGTTTCTTCGACTTTAATCTCTGCGACCCCCGGCTTACTCTCTTCGACGTCCTCTTCGGCTGCCAGTGCCCGGTCGGCCAAAACGGCCAAACTTTCAAGGGTGGCACTGTCGGGTTGAGTCGCCAAATGGGCTCTGATGGAAGCGGGCATCTGGCTTATGAATGCTTGCCGAATTACAGCCTTCCCCACCACAGCTTTGGTGCCGAAACCTGCAGTCTTCTGCAGACGCCGCAGGAAACGCGAGGGAATGTCATTACCAATCTTCTCGCCAGAGATAACTTTGTTGACCCTTTCGGGTGTGGTCAATCCTCGGCTCTCAATCAAGATCGCTTTCAGGCTGTCGTATTTGTTGGACCTGAAAGGCTGAAGTAGCACGTCCCTCACGTCCAATGCGATCTCGCCCGAAAGTGCAGCGCAGGTTAAGCTGTACCTCTCATCATCATCATTGATCTGGTGAAGAGTCTCAATTTGGTTGAACCAGAGTTCAACATCCGAGGCGTAGAAAGTGGCGATTCTGAACTTTGGTATGTTCGTAGCACGTCTCTGCGACTGTCTACCGAGCGGTGAAGAACTCCTTGAGGAGTCGCTCCTAGAGTGAGAATTCATACGTTTAGCTCGGGCAATTCGAGCGAAATCAGCTTTGAGGCGTTGATATTCCTCATCCGCCTCTCGGAATCGAACCTCATTGTTCTCACTGTCGGGATGATAATCATCTTTAGGTCTAGCACCCGAACCTTCTAGGGGCGTTGACATGAAGCCTTCACTGTCGTACTGCTTTGACATTATGAAGTAGTGTTTTAAAATTATCTAACTAGTGAAGCATCTGAGATAGCTGGCCTATTGGCTCTGCGTCTATCTCAAATGTGTTTAAAATGGCATGTCGTATTAACACATGCCAACTATTTTTGACGCGCCGTGCGCGGATAGGCTGTGCGTTGCCGTAAAAATCAGATGAAAAATGTCTGTAATATGTTGAAGCTTAGAATTGTAGACTGTAGAAAATGTTCATGCTATGTCGCATGTTGCGAGAAATGGGGGTTGCAGATTAGTTGAAAAAATGCGTCGTTGAAGTTTCACCTAAATGCTGTGCACTAATTCACAAAGGTATATATTGATTGAAGTGAAAACTGAAGGTCTATATTTGACATAAAACGCTTTCACTTAGTCACACACATGCAAAATGGTACCGTGAAAACCGTAGGTCGAAGTGGTACATAAAAAATAATATGCCAGATACAACTATGATATGCTATGCTAAGCTAGGATAATAGTATTTTGTAAATCGACCTGGGTGAAAAAATAAAAAAATTTACGCAAGTCGAAAAACACATTCAAATATTGCAATGTTTCACAATAGCGCAACTGTCAAATCGAATATTTCTGTATTTATAAAAAATTTAAACTTCAGAAATAAACTATCGTGAGAAAATTTCGTTCTCAACTGATAGACTAAATGTGACTGCGAAGAAAAACAGTTACATCTATGATTTAAGAATAATATTTAAAACGTGACTGACAGTAGTCTATGCTGATTAATGATATAGTATATCATTTCGCTGAAAAATGATGTCTGTGATGAACATTTCACGTTTTTTTTTTTTATAATGGTACGTTCATCACCGAGTCATTCTCATAAACGTCCGAATCAATCGCTCGCATCGATTCATTGATTGACGTATAAACCGACTGTCTTCGGTGCGGTTGTGTTTATGTCGTCTGTGGTGGGTGTGTGTGTGGTGTATTGTCGGTGCTCACAGCCTGTGCGGCAGGCAGCATGTGGCTTATAGTCTGTGACGGCAAGCTTTGGGCGGTATGTACATAGTATATAGTCAGCATCCCCGTCTCGCCTCACATTAGCATATTCATTACCTACTGCGTGCCCAAATAAGGCGCTAAATAGCCTAGCACGATTACAAACACCGAAGGGCGCTTCAAAGTGAACAAAAATCTCGCACAATTAGTAGCAGAATTTGTTTTCGAAACAACTTATTTACATTTCTTCTCCCTCAATCGTTTTGAAAAAGAAGATTTATAAACAATTTAAAAAAAAATATTACAATCAGTCCGTGTAAAATTTTGAACACGTGAAATATGATCTCCACCAAATCAAAATGGCGGCCTTTTTTATGCTAATGTGATGTGGCGACACAGGTTCACTGTCCAGATGCATGCCGGTTAGGGTGGAACACGTGGATGCCCACGGCGGGCGATGAGCTAAGTTAGGGAAACCAGCATCCAAAATGGCGCACACCTACCAAATACATGTACAATATTCAGCATTCTCTGAAATAACATATGATAATAGTACAAAATATTGACCTACGGTCCTGGGAATATTTTAAACAGACCAAATAAGACCGTTTATTGACATTCATTTAGGGAAACAGTTTGTTTTGGCCCTAAACCTATTAAAGGTTACCCGAGTCGAAGCAATATTTAAAATTTCTGTCGATTTTGCAGAAAAAAATCGGGAAAAATGACGAGATTTCGTCTATGGACTTTAAAATCGAGTTACCCAATTATGGTAATCAACGATAAAAATTGAGTTGCCGAAAATACCCACTTCCTACAAACACGTGGGATTACGTCCAAAAGTTTAGAAATTTACGCCGTTTTCGACGTAAAAAAAACGTGCTTCTCTTCTGATAACTCTTTCTGACTAATTTAAGCTGGCATATAAATAATGACCTACAGTTTTCACGTACCTGATGAAAAAAATGCTATTGATTTTTTTCAAAAAATCTCTTAAAATTAATGAAAACTATCCTTGAAAACAGTGGTTTTCAACTGGCGTCTAGGTGAAAACACTGTTGCGTAGACGATCAGTCGTCAGGGGTCACCAGTATGGGAAGATGGGCCTACGTCGGGGGCTTCAATATGGGGTCACTATGGCCGACGAGGGAATCTGCCCAATCTCACCATTTAAACTCAAACTTCCTCCTCCTCCGTCGAGTCGACGGTTCCAAACAAATCAGAAAACTCTCTCTCCTCTTATCATGTTTATTCGTTTAACATATGGCAACAGCAAAGCACAACCTCCGCGCACGGCACGTCCCAACTGACTTAGTGAGAGCGAGCTACGGCACGTCCGTAGTCGCCGAGTGCAACGCCTGAAGTGCGGGAAAAAATACCAAGGCCGCACACATTGCAATTTGTGCACCCGTCACCAAGGTACGGAAACGAGGCGGTCATCCACAACCTCTCGCGTCCGGGAAGCTGGGGATAACCGCCACATTAACTGAACGACGTCAGGATCCTACAGGCCTACTATAGGCATAAGTAGCTAAAAATTTAGGCAAGCAATATATCTTAAAATCAGTCACACTGAAATAGACTCGATATTCAAACCAGAGTATGGATGCTTATTACGCCATTTTGTAGTCATCTTAGTGATGAGGAAAACGTGTTTGCTCGTGGTATCATAAAATGATTTTTATACCGAAATGAATGTACATTCCTGGAGATCATGCCATTTGTTGCTCGATCACTTTTTTGGTCAGAAATTTATTACGGTCAAATAATTCTGGTCTGTAGGCCTACTTGATCACATTGGCATGAGTATACTGTACGACTTTTTTCACAAAAAAAGTGCAAAAAAAATTTGCTGATGAACTTCTCTTGCTATTGGGACATAAAGCAATTTTGGTCAAGATAGCAGAAATCATGATAGCAAATGGACACAATTCATGATAAAAACTGAATAAGTAGGCCCTATTATACGCATGAAAAAATAAAGAAAATAAGCTGCTTTAATCACTTTGCACATCAATCAAAACAAATAGTTAGATATGCTATCGTGACAAAGACTCAAGAAACAAAAGACCATACATTTATCATGTATACAAATGTCACTATAGCAGCAATTGTGCAAATTTGTCTTTTGGTCACAATAACACATCGAGCACTTAAAAAGAGGTTATTCACAGCAACCTAGTAAAACTAATGCACATTTTAGTTTAATAGCTTTTGAGCAATTTTAAAAGCGCTTCGGTCATGCTCATTTAAATTTCGTCGATTAAAAAAATGACTTTTCTGCTGATTCTTATGTAGGGCAACATGACTGCAGCAAATAATTATCTCTCCTTTCATGGTCATTTTTAAATTGTGATATCGTGACACAAATGGGACAAAACGGTAATTTGACGATTAGGGTGCCCTATAGTCCTTGTGCTGATTCTGAGAACTAGTCTAAATCCAGAGTTTGCTGCACCCCCTCAAAGAACATAGGTTTCTCACTTTTTTTTCTTTATTTGGTATGTATGTAACTAGTTTCAAAACATTACGCCTCTAAAAATGTGTCCGAAAGGAAAAAAAAGTCGCCTTTTAAATTTTTTTTTAATGATTTCTCATTTTTTTGCAGAAAAAAAGTTTAAAAATAAACAGCAACATCTTACGTGACAGAAGTTAAGACACTTGATATCTGATAAATGTCAATGATACAAAGTATTATATTAATAAAGAAATATAATTAAAATGAAAAGATATAGGGACAACGAAGCAGCTTCAAATGAAAATAAAAAGACATAAGATTATATTTCTGATTAAACAAGTGTGTTATTTGTTGCATTAAGTCATGCTAACGTGACGTTTATTTTGACATGTTTCTAGTGTCACGTTAAAAACAGTGCTAATAGAAGTCACATTCTTGCCCAGAATTCATATGCACACAGCTAGAAATATTCACTTGAAGGGCTGGTTTTAGATTGTTCGATTGTTGAAGGGCTAGTGTTTTATTTTTGCTGTTTGGAATAAACATCAAGTGCTAACGTGACAGATGCCAATGACACTTCCCAAAGTATCCTGCTATTAGAGAACATTTTCCAACCACTGATGTAATACTGCATATGTAAACACAATTGGACTACACACAAATCTTTGGATTTCACATTTGGACACCTTATTTTTGAGGGATGAGAAGAAGGATCTCACTTATCCTATGAATGACACTGTCACGTTGACAGTTCCAGTGTCACACAAAGTGTCACGCTGACATATGAAGGGTCAAAGAGCATGTCACGATACACTAACATGTGTACAGGTGTCAAAACTTATCTCACGTTGGCACATTTTTAAAACTGATGTGGTTCATATACAAATGTAGCCTATGTTCAGTGAGTTGTGTGAATGGATCATGCATATTATTATGCACAGCATCATAGTGTTTTAATATTTAATTGCACACCTAATATTATGTTTACAGTACTGTGCCATGCTAACGTTACAGCCCGTATTATTACCTGCTTTATTTGACCATAAAAAAATCAAAACAGGTAATTTCAACTAACCTAAAACTTTCATTTCCCCATTACCTATTTTTTCCGGCACCTTACCATGATGGTAGGTAGTCAGAAAAAAAATAGTATTGTTCATATATCAATGCACTTATGAGACCTGAACGAATTTAAGGATTTAACACTGTCACGATAGCATTGCAAGATATGCCATTCCCTCTATTTATATGCATATTCCAGAAATATATATATAAAGATGGCATTTTTATATTAAAGTAAGAAACACTTTCATACTCATCGGAAATATTTGTTATGTGTATTTCTGAGTTTTACCTTCGTGCTAACGTGACGAAATACATTGACACTAAAATGTCACTTTTTAGTTGTTTTTGCACACCTGTGAACAGTTGGGACGAAAGTTTTTATTGTGATTCTTTAAGAAACATTTCTTCTTGAAAATCGATATATAAAAACAGAGATCTTACAATGCCTTGGTGCACTAAAATTACATTTTGAACCACATGTAGGAAATTTGAGAAGTTTCGGAACCACGATTGGACACTTTTTTGTTCGTTGTTTCCAAAACCAAATCCGATTTAAGTGTCCCATGAAAACAAAACTAGGCCTACTATGTCTGCGTCCATCACTTAAAGGATGAAACGTAACACACATTAGAGGAGATAGCATCATATTATATAGCTGTCTACAACAGATTTAACATTGCTAACGTTACATTGGCACTATATCGTGTTTGATGTCATATCGTTGATCAACCTCATGAATGCCCACCTGACAGAAAGCCTTCGTAATTTCCGCGTATCTCAATCTACGGAACCTCACCAAAAATAATAGGTCCCCGATTCATACAATCAGAACTTCAACGGGAGCTAATAAATTGACCCAACGACGGACGCATCAAACACACGTCTAACATTAGTTGCGAGAATGTATTTTTTATGACCGGGTGACGAGGCAATTTAGTCCTGGAGCCAAGGGGTGTTTACGTATAAAAATGATACCGTATTTTGTAGTGAAAAAAAAACGGAAAACCCTGCCAAAATTACCCATCTCATGCCTTCAAAATGGCATACATATCATCATCGTAAATACAACTGCAGCAACATTTGAGCCCTCAAAACGACGAGTGTAGACCCTGTGACCAGAAGGGAAAAATTAATATGATTGAACAAAGTTCAAGGTCACCAGAGGTCAAGATGTGGAATAATATATGATCCCTGCCCAAAATTAAGCGCCTCCAAGAATGAAAACATTACCAATTTGCAAACCAATACAAATTACTTTATTTAACTAATGTTTTCTTCTTGGAAGTATATCATATAAATGGTTTTTTTTTAGAAATATTAGGGGTGATCAAATATTTCGATGGTAGGCCAACCATCAGAGCCACATTCAATATTAGTAAACTTGCCAAAAAATCCAGAAAACAGACATAAAATCATTTTTGGGGTAATTTTTGGAATATTTTACATTTAATGATGGCATCATCATCACTTAAACCCTGTGATAAGGTGGAAAAAAAATTAGATTGGATAAATTTCAAGGTCACAAGAGGTCAATATATGGCACAACATGATCCCTGATCAAATTTCAGCACCCTTGAGAATTTAAACGTCTCCAATTTTCATTTTAAAAGTGTTTCATTATTTTAAAGTACTTTCGCGGATTTACTACTCCACAATAATCTGCTTAGATGAGTGCAAAGTTTATTTCAATGATTCTGGCGTCTTAACAACAATCGGCTAAAAGGTGGCGGGTGTTACGGAGGTGATTCTTATAATGTGATTTATTAGAATAATTTCTTCTTCTCGTTTAAGTGTCAGATTTGGTGACACAATTCCTATTTAGAGGGGGCCACTTAGTTTTTGAAAACAAGTGCCTGCACTTATATTCAAACATAAAACAATTTTGAAACATCCCTAAAACAAGCGATTTTCACTTATAAGTGCATGCACGTTTATGCACGGGGATAAGGTATGTCTCATAAACATTTGTTTAGAAACAATAGGGATGGTCGTATATTTTATTTATATAATCACAGTCTTTTTTAATATTAGTAAACTCGGCATAATTTCTAGAAAACAGCCATAATTTCACATTTTCACTAGACTTGGAATATTTGATAATTAAATATAATGTTATTATATACCTCTATAAACAGTAGGCCTAGCGTTGTAATTAGAAATTCAAAATAACGCAAGCCTATAACATTGAATGCCTGTCGTTTAGCCCCTCCCCCCCCCCCCCATTCCGCCGCAGTATCTGTTGACGCGTGGTGCAGATTGAATTCGATTTTTTATACTAAAATTTACTGGTCAGTAACATAGATTAATTGTCACAAAAAATGCTAAAACACTAATGCAGTCCCATGGTAAGGATACAGTACTAGGCCTACTTTTCACTTGCCACATAAAAGGGCGAGGATGTTGTCACCCTGATAACCGGACGACTCGGACCTTATACAGACTCGGACACTACCAACTCGGACACGATGACAGACCAACTCGGACCCTATACCAACTCGGACCCCATGATTATATAACCAACTGGGACCTAGCTGATACATGTGATAGGCTCTATGTAGGTAGGCATTTACATGAAGTCAAACACAGATACTATAGATCATTTCATCAGTATATGGGACATGCCATCACTCTGTTGAGTTGTTACTCTGCTGTTGATGTAATTGTGTTTTATAGGTGGAGTTATATCCACTGTTGAAGTCAATTGCGTTTTATATGGTGTTTTATCAACTGTTGAAGCTAATTGTGCTATATATGGTGTTTTATCCCCTGTTAAAGCTAATTGCGTTTTTGTTGTCTTATCTACTGTTGAAGTTAATTGTATTTTACATCGTGTTTTATTAACTGTTCAAGTCAATTGCATCTAAGGTGGTGTTTTATCTAATCTTGACAATTGCATTTCACCTATGCCTATTTTTACACAGGTTTTTTTAAATATAATTATAGGCTATATGGACGACATGCATGTTCATACACCAAGTTGACAGCAGGAAGTTGAATAAAACAACACGTGTAATCAGCATGACCAGCATGACCAATTTTATGAACTTCATATTTTTATTGATTACCAATACACAATATTTTGATATCTAATTGCGTTAAACTTTTACTTTGTAGGGTCCGAGTTGGTTTTAGACGTGTCAGACCCTATGCCAACTCGGACACTCTTCTACCATTACCAAGTCGGACACTGCCGTGAACCAACTCGGACACCTTTTGTAGCAGGGTCCGAATTGACCCGGAACCGTCACCCTCATGGAACCCTCGAGTTAATACTGTGTCATGCATGAATACAACACCACATCCGGTACAAATAATGGCAGGACAAACGTAACAGATGCTGGTAATTTTTGACAGCATGATGTGTATGAAAAGCTGGAAAAGGCTGACCATCTTAAACTCGTGACCCCCTAAAAAGTTACATACTTAGTGCTACAAACTCACTGATTTCATGTTTGCACAAGCGTGCTCTCTATAGAATCGCTCAATTGTCTGTGCGCGCATAGATTAAGTTACTTCAAACCTAATTTATCAGCTTGAATCTCATACACTGTAGATTCATTTTGTAGCAATTTCCTCATATTCCTCTGATATACGGATTCAGTAGGATGTAGTTAATCGCATCCAACGACCATGTGTAAAACTGACTGGCATTGAAAATCACAAATGGCTCTCGTGTCAAGTTCTCGCAGTAACAGTTAGGCCTACATATCATTTTGACATAATGATCCCAATAATTACTAGTCTTTGATACACCACCTCTTTCAGATTAGACCACATTAACCCTTACAGCGCAGGGATCGACTTTAGTCGTCAGAATAGCTAAAGTCGATCCCCGCACTGTAAGAGTAAAAATATTTGTAATGGAGGTAGACCCATAACATTATTTGTTGACTTAGTAATCAAAGGTCTTGTTTCTTTGGTGACCAAAGTGACACTAAACTAATTTTAAAATGTTTGTAATGTTCACATGTGTACCAACTAACAGTGGGATAGGGAGGTACTCATGAGGGGGATTGGAGGAATTTGTTTAGAAAAAAATAGCTTACCATACATTATTAATCTCTTAACTTTCTAAATTGAAGTTGGTTTATATTTTCCTTAGATAATTCGAAAAAAGTTAGAAGGTTAAACTAAAGTTGTTAAAAGCATGAGAGATTTTAATTTTCTTGTCTCAAGTTGCATGTTACTGGCAAAACTGCGGCCGGTGAATATTGTTATCTTTAGTTACAGCTAGGCCTAGACCTACATGTTTTTTTATTTGCATTGGTAACTAAAGGTCACCACCGTTTAACTGTTTCTTTGTTTAAACGTCAAACAAGAGTTTGTAATGTTTACATGTAGGCCTATACAGACAGACATATGTTATTCCGTTGCTTAGATTTTTTTTTAATGTGGCCATTTAAGTTCCAGTCACTGTGGTCAACATAGTCGCATGTGTTTTTTGCTGATTACAAAATGTGGAAATATGTATGTTTTCTTACCGAAACACAATAATACAAACACAGTAAAACAATCACCTACTATTTTATTTACATGACTTCTTTACATTATTTACATGTATTGTTCTGTAGCAGAAATGCAAGTAGAATAATAGGTTCTCTACAGTTATATAGGCTTACAGACATAACTCAACGATTAATTTCATGCAAAATTTTTTAGATGGTCATAAAATTATTTCATTTCATAAACAATATTTGATCCTCTATATTTTATACAGGTCCTAAGATAATTTTGAACACTGTTTGTCGTACCTAACAACAATAATTGGTGGCAAAAACAAAGCAGCGTTTTTTTAATAAGGGTAAAACAAAACAATTTTGTTTTCGTTTCAATCTTAAAGAATGTACTACCTAATAGTGATTGAAATAATGACCAGATAAGAGAGCGGGTCAGTGTATGCCCATGGTACTTTTGTCATTATGTCTGAATATTCTTACAGCGTTGTCTGCCCCTGCGCTGACCATATACTGTGGCATTGACCAGTCTACATCAAGAATCTTGTCCTTGTGTCCCGTTAAATCATATAACGGAGCCTTGGGACTAAAAAACAAAATCGGTCACGATAAAGTAAATTTAATAAGTAAAAAAGATCAAATTCAAAAGGTTATATATGCCATATTATAACATATCGGATAAACTCTATTGATCTTACAACAATAAACATTATTATCAGTTTCTGAAGTTACAATATCAAAGACATCACAGTTATTTGAAAATAAACATTAAAGGGAGGTTGAATACACAACACAATTAAAATTATACATTTTTTGGATAGGGGGGGGGGAGAAAAATTAAGGTTACAGTTCTATGTAACGTTTAATTAATATGATGTTTTATCGATACTACTATAATCTGATCTTCTGATTCTGTAGCTACTGCTAAAAAAGTAATTATTCATTAGATAACAAAGCCATACCTTCTTATATCCCAGAGTTTCAGCAAAAAATCATAAGACCCAGAAATGAATTGGTTTTCTTGTGTAGGTGACCAAGCTACTGATGTTACCCATCTGTTGTGTGAAGTAAAAACTGTTTTGACTAAAGCACCATCTGAAAAAATATATGGAATTTTAAGTGTAAATCGTGAGATATAAAAAAAAACCTGATGATCTGGCACTGTATGTTATATTTTATTTTATCCAATTAATTTGAATTAAATGTTACCTTCTGTTCTTGGATCATACAATCTGACATGTCTATCTGCTGCAGCAGTGACAATCAGCTTGTTGAATGGTGAATAAGACAGATCTAGAAACACCTTAGGGCCAGACTGAAGCAGAAAAAAGATTAGTTGTAGCCCAACAAAGCATACTGGTAGTATAAATAGCATTTTACGCCTATTTAATGAGCGTTGGAGAGCGACATTGACTCAAGTGATATATTTGTAATTAATTTGCTTATTAATAACTTAACCTTGATTCGCATGAAGACATGACATTGAGTGTTTATCCTGAGTGTCTGGGGCCCATCCTGCTAAGCATTTTAAAATTCATCTCATTTTAACTTATCTTACTATCAGAAAAGTTGAGATGAAATATTTCTAATAGGAATAAGAGACAGCTAGGATAATATCCATTTTAAAATGTTTAGGAGAATAGACCCCTGGAAGTTGCCGAGGCCTTCAACAAACCAATATAACTTTTTACTGGGAAGCTAAAGCAAACTTCCGTAGATTTGTTGTATTATATTATTATATGTAAAGCTTGTAATATTGCAGTTTTTTAAACCAGAGGATCGCCAAACTAATCAGCCTAAAGTTTAATTTGCTTCAAGCTGTGTCTCGCTATCACAATCCACATCTTAAAAGTGAATAAAATATAAAAGTGAATAAAAATATCTGGATTTATGAAATGTAAGTTGTAATATTTATCAGAGTGCCAGACTAAGTACTTCACTTTGAAACACTACAAAATGCTGATAATAACCAGACAAACTACCCGTACTACAATCGAGGTCAGCAGCTTTAGGGTTGCAATATATCTTACAATTGTGGACGTTTGTGCTGCCTGTGAGACATCCCATAGCCGAATAGTATGATCCCACGATGCCGAGCATATCTCTGTGTCAGACATCCACTGTACAGCGGACACTCCCTCTGTATGACCGGTCAATGTCATCACTGGTACCTGTATTGATAGAGATTTAAAATAGTTTTAACACTGATAAGGTAAACATGAAGATGATTGTTTAATGCAAATGAAGAATATAAGCCGCTCCATCACATAGGAATTCTATTTTGCTGTAAAATAATCTTAATGCATGTTGAAAACAACTGCATCCCCTCTATCCATTCTTTTGACTGAGGCACCATTATACTGTGAATCACAATGTGGACTTGTGTTTATGTAGGAAATAACCAGTTTTCCAGATAAGGCGTCCACAAGAACTAACAATAAGTAAAATGTGGTCACCATTTTAAAAAATATCACTGAAACTCGACCAAAAGCTTTTCTTTTCGGGCCCAGGCAGGTACCGGTAAGTGCTCACATACAAAATCATGAGAGATACGGACTAGCGGTTCTCAAGATAACGCTTTTACAAAAGCTTAACAAATAAAAATGTGCTCACCATTTTTATTAAAATAATGAACTTGAGATATTGCGATAACAAGAAATGGAAATTTTATAAATCGTTGAACAGCGACAAAAACCTTTTTATTTCATGGCCGTGCGAGTAATTGCCTACATACAATAAGTAAGTGCCTACATACACAATCAAGAGTAATTCACATTCTTGAAATATTGCATTCACAAATCCCCACATGCAGCGGCAGAGACGGCGGCTGCTATCTCATGAACACATACATACATAAACTCAATTCTGATTGATGACCATTTTGTAAGCAATGTAAAACGTTTCAAATAATATTAACATTAGACCTTAACAATCGGATACATGATTTAAAATATAGCGTCTGAAATAAACGTCTTCAGGCAAGGTCTCAAAATCATATGGGACAGACTGTCCAGGCACACTGATCTTACACATACAGTTTTAAAACATATTTTTGTGCTTCTGTCTTTGAGAGCAAATTTCATTAGTGTTGGTGCTCTGTTGCACTTCCAAACAAATAAACTTAGACATAATTCTTTCTGGCACCGATTTTGGTGCAGATTCAAAAAACAAATTTGTGTCACCTCTTTTCATCTGAATTTGTAATTACTATGTACATGCAATTTTCCATTGTAGAGATTCATTTGCCTTTCAATCAATGCCTTTTTTCAATAAATATTTTTCCAATAAAATCTTGTTATTTAAAATTGTACTGCAGAAAGTGAAGTGGTTCTTAACGCACAAAAGCTTGAAATCTTAAAATTGAAAAATGATTAGTTGACATAAATCTTATAATTATATATGGAAAACACATGTAAATCAGTGATAGAAAAATGATAGATATCTATACCCGTGTGGCAATTTTCTCTTGGTCTGTTTTCTTTTTCTTTGGATTAGGCTCATCTTCTGAAGAAGGTTCACCTTTTTCAACATTTCCTAAAATTAAATGTTGAAAAAAAGGTTATCATACACAGGACTGTAGTATTATATTTCATGTGGAGTTATTTTTTGTGTAATTTGCCCTGATATCATGAGTGCAAATCTATATTGTACTGCTCTCTTTGACAGTAAGATAGTACAACAGTGTCAGTGGCATAAAATGTGCATTGATTGAGATGGCTTCATTTTTTCTTAGGCAGTGTTTCATGTAGCCATTTCTAACATGCATGTCGCCTGACAGTCATGCTACCCTAAATGACCACGATGATGCCCTTCTAATATATACAAGGCACCACAGTGGAGGATCCTGTAGAAAATTTTGAAATCTAAGGTTTCAAATAGTGCATTCTACATTCTAGAGCATATTTTGACCAAAATATGGTTGAGTTTTTGAGACCCTGAACGGGAGGGGGTGGGTGCTCGCACCGGCTACGCCGCCCGCTGGATCTGCCAATGCACCATGCCTTTTTGAACTATTGCCACATCAGCTCTGTCCACACTCCATCTTGGTAAGATATGTGATTCGTTTCTATCTATGTCAAAATGCATGACAAAGACACATCATTACATATCATACATCATTAGGATTGTTTATGATTCGATCACTGATACTTCTGGGGATGTTTATGTTTATAAGCCTGATTGGCGAGTGAGGTACCAGAAGTGCTTACAATTGTGCCCATTGCACATACTGAGTACCCTCCAATGATAACTGGCGTCATGTCTCTTTCGAGCTCTAGATTGAACACTGCTCGGATCTGGTAAGGTATTATCGTCTGAGGAAGATGTAGTTATCACTTTCGGATATCCATTATTTGAGATGGTCATCTCCTCTCGAAGTGTCAATAAATTATCCTCATAAATTATGTCAATATTAAAAATATCTGCGAAAGATATTTCTATAATATTGCCAAAGTAACAGACATGATACAATTTTTAAAAATATTATAATTAAATCTAGAAAAAATTGCTAAGGCCTTGACATGTTGTAGCAAACCCGACAGCAATACCATGGTGATTATAAGTCAGGAAGTCGAGTGATAATTAGTAATGCCCAAGTAAGAACTTAATACCTCAACACACAAAGTTCGTTCGCCCTGCAAAACAACATAAAACCAACAAGTACTCACAGAATCAGTTTGTCTTTCATGCATGGAATGAACCAAGTTCTTGAAAAATGAGGGCTGAATGTTACCTCACTTATTTACTGAACTTGCTTGCAGCTGTTTCATGGTCACAGGGGCTCGACTACAGTACTGAACACTTTCTCATTCATAATGCACCAACAATTCTCAATCAGATTCAAATTTGATCAATAAAGAGGCCATTCTGCTTTGCGTAGGACGTGGAACAGATTATTGAACCACTATTCTTACTCACACAATCAAGTATTATTATTAAAGTGTCACCCATTAATGTGTCACACATGTGGTATGATTAGCAGCAGCGTCCCGCATGAACAGGTGACGCGGCCACTCCTTTTTCACTGTTAATAATGGGCATCAGTACTGGTGGTAATATCCCCTGCAGATAATACTCATCTTCTCTAACAAGTTATCTTACCCACGAGTACGCAGGCCGATACCTTGCTTTATCGAATCTAGCAATATTTTAAATAGCGAGATAAATAAAATGCACTTTTCTCTAAATTGCCATCTGAATTATGGTCTAATATACCTCCTATACTAATCCTGCAGTTTAATTAAAGAAAGGCGTCTAATTATGCAGATCTGATTTATGGAAATGAAGATAATTTCTGGACTCTTCATGTCTCTCCGTCTTACATCTTCATTCCTCCACTGATCTTAATCCTTACAGCTCGTGGATAGACTTTAGTCGTCAGAATATGACGTCTGTAGACATCAGATTCTGACGATTAAAGTCTATCCCCGCACGGTAAAAGTAGAAATATTTCTAATGGCCGTTAGGTATTCAAATGAATTGGAAAGAGCTGAATAAGACATTTATAATGATATCAAATTGAAATAAACCCTTTGGTCTCCAAGGTTTCTATATTTGTTAGACCCCCCCCCCCTCTAGACCGTCAGGTTGATGGACGTCTTTGACGTCACAGTTGCTGTATTTTGGATGCTCTGTTTTTCATTTCTAGAAGAGTCCTTGTACTAGCCCTTCTACTTCAGGACACATGCATCACCCAGTTCATGGGACTCCAAGACATGTACAGCCCAGAGTTCATAGACAACTACTCTACTGTTGCACTAGCCCTGATGCTGTACTTACCCAACTACTAATGTATAACAGGTACAACTGACAATTCATAGATACCTACTGTTATACAAGCATCACCATTCCAACACAGGTACACCCCACAGCTAATGGACTGCTTTTGTACTAACTTGACTACTGTAGGACATGTACATCCCACAATACATCACAGTGTTAGCTAGAATTGGGCTGATATGGTGTGTAAAAAAAATCCAGGGTGCGTAACAACCCCTTTACTATACACAGGAGAGTTTTGGCAGGGCGTTGTGGTGAATTCTAGGGTGTGTTGCGACGGTTTTGGACATACAAAACACGCCCACACATCTAAATAACACAGTGCAATACATGTACGCCTACTATAGGACATGTACAGTAACCCCACAGTTAATGGACACATACTATTGTACTAGCCCATCTACTTTAGGACACATACATCACACTGTTCATGGGTCTGCAAGACATGTACAGCACACAGTTCCTAGACAAATACTGTTGCACTAGCCGCCTAAAGTAGAACAGGTACATCCCAAGTTTATGGACCCCTACTGTTGCACTAAACCCACTGATGTACGACACATACACCCCATAGCTCATAAACGCCTACTGTTGTTCTAACCCAACTACTATAGGACAAGTACACACCACAGTGGGGGTCTACTGTTTTACTAGCACCACTAATGTAGGACACATACACTTCACAGTTCAGGGAGGTCTACTGTTGTAACTAGCCCAACTAAAGTACTGTAGGACAGGTACACCTTACAATTCATGGATACCTATTGTTGTACTAGTCCCACTATTTTAGGACAGTACACACCACAGCTCTTGGACGCCTGCTGCTGTACCAAGCTTACTAATGCAGGACAGGCACACCCCACATTTCAGAGAAGTCGCCTGTTGTATTAGCCCTAGTAATGTAGAACAGGTACACCTCACAATTCATGGATGCCTATTGTTGTCCGAGCCTCATCATTTTAGAACAGGTACACCCCAAAGCTCCTGCTGTTGTATCACCAGACTACTGTAGAACATGTACACCCCACAGTACACTGACACCTACTGTAGGGAATATACAGTAACCCCACAGTTAATGGACACATACTGTTGTACTATCCCCTCTATTTAGGACACATACGTCGCACAGATATGCACAGCCCACATTTCATAGACAACTATTATCGCACAAGCCCTCTAATGTAGGACAGGTGCATCCCAGGTTCATGGACCCTACTGTTGTAATAGTCCCACTAATGTACGCACATACACCCCACAGCTCATAAATGCATACTGTTGTACTAACCCAACTACTATAGGACAAGTACACACCACAGTTCTTTGAGGTCTACTGTTTTACTAGCCCCACTAATGTAGGACACATACACCCCACAGTTCAGGGACGTCTACTGTTGTAACTAGCCCCACTAAAGTAGGACAGGTACACCTAAGCCCACTAGTGCAGGACAGGCACACTCCACAGTCCATAGACGACTGCTGTTGTACTAGCCTCAGTACATGATATGTACATCCCGAAGTTCATGGATGCCTGCCTATGTAAAAGCCCCACTAATTTAGGACATGTACACCCTACAGTTCATGGACAACTACTATTGTACTAGCTCCACTAATGTAAGAAAGGTACACCTCACAATTCATGGATGCCTACTGTTGCATTATCAACCCCACAGCTCATATACGTCTTCCTGTTGTAGTAGCCTCACTAATGTAAAAAAGGTACACCTAACAATACATAAGGCCACATTGTTCAATTTATCTGTTTTAGATCAGAAAACATCCAAAATCTAATGAGGGAGGGCGGTACAAAAAACATTTAAGAAAAAACAAACATTGGACATATTTCTGGAAAAGTTAATGAGGGCGACAAAAAAAATTTTTTTTTGACCTATTTTAAAAAAGGGCGACAAAAAAAAACAAAGCCGAAAAAAAATATTTTTATCTCTCGAAATGAACTTGTTTTTTTCCGGAAGGTTTTTTTTTATCTCCCAAATTGACTGTTTTTCCGAAATCGGCAACAATCTAATGCGTGCGTCTAATGTTTTTTTTCGGTAATGCGCAGCCTAAATCTAATGCGCGCTTATCTAAAACAGCAAAAAAACATAAGTGGCCTTATTGCCAAGAAACCTAAAAAGTGCAAGACATCATGTAATCCCTACAGTCTATGAATGTATGATGTTGTACTAACCCCTCACTAGTGTAGGACATGTACACCCCACAGTTCATGGGTGTCTACTGTTGTACCAGCCCCATTACAGTAGAACACAAACACACCACAGTTCAGGGAATTATACTGTTGCAACTAGCCCCGCTAATGTAGGACATATACACCTCACAATTCATGGATGCCTACTGTTGTATTATCCACCCCACAGCTTATAGACGCCTGCTCTTGTATTCACCCTACTAGTGTAGGAGAGGTACACCCCACAACTCATAGATACTGTTGTACTGCTTTCAGCTTTCCTGATAACATATTTAGCTCTGGTACTGAGGACCAATGGGCGCCCAGATCGGTGTTGGTCGTCGAAACCTGATGCTTGCTTGTGACGCTAGGTCATTTTCTGCACCCATCTTATGCTCCTCCCCAAGGATATGGTGACCTCCTGACTGGATTTACCAACACTGTGGAGGAAAATGGCTTAGAAAGTTTATCCTTTCCTGATTTTCCATTGCCTATGGTGTAACCAGTGTCTCAAACCAGTGACACATGCCAATGGATAATTAACAATTTATAGATTCAGAACAGATACATGGTACAGACAAGGGGACGTGGCGCAATGGCTAGAGCACCTGCCCGCCTCGCCAGTTCTGCATGCGTCCCGGTTTCTAACCCCGCTGTTCCTGTATGGTGTTTTCAATGTTTGTGTATGTGTTTTCATGTTAATGGCGACGGCCTCATTGAGTTAAGGTTGAGACCAGTGTATTGACGTTAATTTGGCGCAGGGCCCCGCGCTGCGTGCTCCTCACACATGGTACAGATGAACAAAAAGAGAACAGCTGAGAGAACAGGTGTTGTCTGTCTTGAGTGAGTGAATATTGTTTTACGTCGCTTTCAGTGTTTCTGATCGTCATGTCATCAGAACTGTAGTAAGCTCCCCCCTGTGACGAAAAGACATTCTATTCTGACGACAATGATATATATCAAGAACAAATTTAATGAAAAATGAGTTTTTGAAAGCTTGAAATGTACCTTTATGTACCACTAGAAGACACCTAAAGCCTTCTCTGAAACAAAAAATTCCCTGGACCCCCTGGAGTTGCGATTGCCTTCGGCGGCCTTTTGCCGGAAGCAGCGCCTGCATGCTGGAGTTGTCCGAGTCCAGCTTTTTTCAGAGCCAGAAACACTGGCTTTCTGCACAATCATGGCAATATCGCAACAGGAGGAAGCCTGAATCTGGGACTATGCCCTACTCTTATTTCGAATTATTTCAAGGGTTCTTTACAGACCACAGCTCCATAGTCTGTTTCGAAAGCATAGAGAGTATAATTCCGAATAATGATACAGTGTACATCGTTCAAATATATTAATGTATTATCCACTAGCATCCACGGGGTCACCAGACATGACACAGCTCCCAGACTCCGGTCTGGGAAATCCCAAACATTCGGGCTGTACTAGCTCATCACTGGCCCAGCGTCTTCGACGTCGACCCAGCACTGATCCATGTGCATACTGTAATGTCTTGCGTTTGCCGTTCTCATACCGTCAACCGCCTTGAACACGAGGCATTGAACCAGTGTTGGCCTAATATGTGACCAGCGCCACAGTCGTTGTGCCAGCATTGGAACAACATCGCGTCAGAACATAACATTACATAACTGACCCCCCCCCCCCCCTCCCCCAAACCACTTCAATACTATACCCTGCCTTAATGAGCCATCCACGACATGCCTGGAACTGTTTGTTTATTTACACATGGAGGAGGCAAACGTCCTATAGAATATATCAGCGTGATCTGGCGACAGAGAGAGGCAGTGTACATCCTAGTGTGGTCATAATGCACCTGTTAACTATAAACACACACGTTTGTCTTATTCTGCAGTACCCGGTTCAGTGAATAACTGTTCCCCTTTTGTTTTGTAAGTTATTTGTATTATTATAATAAATTTTAATAAAAGACTAGTATCAATAACCGATGAATATAACTGCAATACATCTTAGAAAAGGATCGTGTTATAATGATGTTCACCTGTATTAGAAAGAGACAAACAAATTTTGGGAGTGTGCAGGATGGACACAATTTGGATTTGCATGAAATATGATATTTACAACCTACAGTACAACAGTATTACATAATTAGTATTTTTTTTATTACTGGACTTCACTAGATGAACAATATGCTTCTTATTTCAATACATATTAATATAACTCAGAAATGAAAAAAACTAAAACCAGAGTGTCAATGACACAGAAGCTCATCCCTAATTAGGGTAAGTTTATTATGAATTTTTTTTTCTTAAATCCGTGAGGCAGTTCTATGCACATGCACGAGCTCTCTCAAATAAACTAAACAAAATTGAAATTGGGTATGAATCAAGGGAGGAGAAGCATTTCTTGTGAATTGTGGACAGAGTGCCCTAATTAGGTCTTAATTAGGTCATAAGTTGAATAATAATTACAATTTCTGAAATCCGTGAGGAAGTTTTTTGCACAGGCACAAGCTCTTTCAAACAAACGAAACAAAATTGAAATCGGTTAAGAATTGAGAGAGGAGAAGCATCTCTTGTGAAATGTGAACAGAGTGCCCTAGTTAGGTCTTAGTTAGGGCATAAGGTAAATAAAATTAATTTTTTTGAAATCCATGAGGGACACAAGCTCTTTAAAACAAATGAAACAAAATTGAAATCGCATAAGAATTGACTGAGGAGAAGCATTTCTTGTAAATGGTGGACAGAGTGCCTTAATTAGGTCTTAATTAAGTCATAAGTTAATTAATAATTACAATTTTTTAAATCTGCAAGGAAATTTAATGCACAGGCACAAGCTCTTTCAAACAGAATTGAAATCGGGTAAGGAGAAGCATTTCTTGTGAATTGTGGACAGACGACAGACGCAACACGATGGCAGAAGCTCATCTAGGCCTAAAGGCAGGATGAGCTAAAAAAGGATTTTAATATATTTAAGCAATATATTATTTTACTTACCCGCTGACCAGAATTTAAGCATTTTATCCCACGATCCACTGCAGAACTAAAAAAAAGTCAATAAAATATGAGAGAAATACATGTACATGTAGTACAGTAATTTGTGTAAAAGGGTACTGTATCTTGTCCATTGAAATTTAATGATATACACTTTATAAATTAAGTTGCCACTTGATATTATTACATGCATAAACAGGCATGACATCGAAAGAGATCATTTATTTCTCAGTCGGAAATTCAATTCACCTTGGTTTTTGTCGGATCAACAGCTATAGAGTCCACACTGCCCGCATGACCACGACAAGCACATGTACAATCTACACAGTTTGTGGTTTGGTTCCACTGCCACAATAATATCACTTCATCATGTCCTCCAGTCAAAAAAGATTTCTCTGAAGTATTTTCATCTGAGAGTGAAATACAATTTATAATTGATAAACCAGCTATGATATCTTGACCCCAGCTTAAGCTTATTCAGACATTTTTATACACTGCTAATCATGCTTAGTTTTTATGGTGAATATTACACATTGTGACTATATTTCTGTGGTTAAAACACTCCTTTGGAAAGCAGAAAATATTTCTTCATAATGCCTCAGAAATTCAGTTTATGTACATTCTGACTCTGTCGGCTTCCCATTGTTCCCAAGTGTGTTTTCAAAATTTAATCTTGTACTCGGCTGACAAATATAAACTAGGGTCAAAGGCTTTATGTGTTTAAGGCAAAAGGAGGACACTGTGAAATACTACAATTTGTTCAATTATAAGTGTGTATAATTCTGATTAATCATATTCCCTTTATATGTGTATCAAATTTGTGAATTTAATCAAATTGTGAAAATTTGAGGTTGATCGCGACAAATATAACTGAACGAGGGATACTGTTTGAATAAGTTTGTTTGATTGATCAATATCAACACTGATATCAATGGATAATTAAATGATGCTCATCCCTTTGTCACAGATTGACTGAGGTGGAAATATCCCGATTTTAAATTAGTCATATGTTGCCAAACCTACAAGCACACAAGTCATAACTATATTTTAAAGTGACTTATAAGCCCATTCGGCTGGGTGTTAAAGCTGTATAATTGATGTTTGATGTAACAAATAATTGTAACACAAGTCACTATAATAATGTCTGTACTGAGTGATCATTCCTACCTGAGACTAATTCAGCTATTGAGGTCACATTTTATAAATAATGTCATTGCTGGCCAATCAGCAAGTAGTATACAAACCCTATCCTAGAAGAAGAATCCTTGAGATGATTACCATATTTGGAGATAAACAGGTCAGCTATGTGTCACATTTTAAATGCTGGAATCTTTGGTAGAATTAATACTAGATTTGGAACTGGACATAACATCACTGCCTGTGTAGAACAGACAACAGGGACTGTCTACCAAAATCACCTGAGGAGATGTGAAACAGTGTGAAGAATATCAATAGTGTATGGGTTTATTAAACATGCCCCTGGAAACTAAGGCCAAAGGTGATGTCACGTTTTGTCCAAAATCTGTGGTTCAGACCAAGGTAATATTATAATATGGCCTCGGGCAGAGCCCCAACCATATAAATACCGTGCAAGCACTCAAATACCCCTCGGCTCATGCAGTGACTCTATATATGCCAGGTTTCAAAGCAATTAATTGAAAATGAGAAAGATTTATTAAATTGACAAAACCAAAATAGCCGCCGCAGCCTGTTTTCAGTCTCACATGAAAACAGACAATACTAATAGACTCGCGGCCCCGAAAACCTATATATATATACCAGGTTTCGAGGGAATTCTGAAAAAAAGTTTTAAAAAAAGCTGAAAATCTAATCAGGTCATCTCCATACTCATGGGCAACATCACATAAAAAATTGGAAATATCTAATAATTATTTTTCAAGTTATCGCGTTAACAAGGAATTTTGTAATTAAAAAATAAAGATGGCCACCACAGCCTCTTTTTCGGTTGCACGGAAAACGGACAATGCCAACAGACACACAGACCCTGAAAACCTATATATACCAGGTTTCAAGGGAATTATGAAAAAAAAATTAAGTTGAAAAAAAAAAATTTAGTTAACAGGTGGCGGCTATTTTGATTATTGGTGGAAAGCTGAAAATCTAATCAGGTCATCTCCATACTCATGGGTAACTTCACGTAAAAAATTGAGAGATCCAATAATTATTTTTCCCGTTATCGCGTTAACAAGAATTTTTTTAAATCTTTGACCTTGACCTTTGACCTTGCGTAAAAAAAGTGCCGGGAGGGGTTGAATGTTTGTATGAATTATGAATTTAATAAATTCAAAATTAAAATGCTGTACCATGTTGGTGTAGTAGCCAAAAGAGTGTGTGCGCACGAAGGGGACGACAATATCCCTTTGGGCCCTAAGGGCCGAGGGGTAAAAATGAGAAGCAGTCATTGCCTCCGCAAAAAAACAAGAAGAAGGTTAAGTTAAATTGGAAATTTATATTGCTTTAACTGAATGGAAATACAGAAACTGTCATCTTTCACAATTATTGACCTACAAGTAACATGATATCGACACCATCGATATTCCACAGACTTGAGGAAACATTGCAAAAAAATGTCAAAACAATACTGAAACAGTTAATAAAACAATTTTAAAGATGCCACAAAGAGGAAACTTTTTACTGTTACACCCATTTCAGACACTGTACTACCATAGTTATGTTCTCTCTATCTTACAACTCACCAGATTTGACCCAAGCCACACTCTTGACTGGTGCCGTGTGACCAGGAATAACAATAAGTTGATCACCTGTCGTGTTCCAAACTCTTACTGTGTTGTCATAGCTGCCTGTCAAAATACTGTAAACAACATGACATTATAATTATCTATAATGTCTTCCATAAACCATTGCAGGTGACAAAATAAACTTTCCCCTGTGACATGTAGCACAGTGCTACATGACAGTGACAGGGAGACAGTGACTTATTATTCAGCAGAGCTTGGTTAAGGTTTTCCCCCTATTGTTCTCCAGCATAAGTTTGGTGTTGAATATCACATTTAATCAAGTAATTAAATTCTTTGTTTGAATACTATACAATAGCATTTACCAGCAACAACCAGGGGCTTATCTAGAAAAAGGTTTATGAGGAGGCCAAACGGCAGTGGGTTTGACAAAAGCCGACAGATTTTTAGATTGCCTGAGGTGAATTCTGAGTAGTTTGGGGGATTATATTTTAATTTGTAAAAAAAAGCGGGTCCAAGGTGGGGGGGAGGAGGGCATGGTCCAATAACCCCCTAAATATACCCCTGGCAACAACTGCATGAATGTAATTGCTGCTCGGTTAAAACCACATAAATTGCATCTATTCAGCTATAACCTTTTTTTTTAATTGTCCTTACTGTAAAATAAAGTTATTTTATAAATGCGGCAGACACTATTCAAATATATATCCACATACATTCCTGTTCAAAGCGACACAATCAGACTAAAATCATCAAAAAATAGGTAGTTTTATTTCGGCTTCTTAATATGACCATAATGAAGTAAACATGTCCATAGACTAGAACTGCAAAAATTTAAAAAATTTTGTGTTTCGCATTTACCAGTTAGGCGAGATATAAAGACAAAATTTCGGATTTCTTATTTCTGACATGCATGTCCAAAATAAGAAATACGGGAATTTTGTCTCTATATCTCACATTAGATATGAGTTTTTTATCAGGCAAATACTTTTACACATTAGTTTGAGTATGCATATTTAAAAAGTTTTCAGATAAGACAAAGAGTCCTAGTTGAATATGTTCATACTAGTCAGCTTGAGCGTGTACGGCCGCCACCCAATCATCATGATGCAAGGAATCTTCAGGTTCTGGAGCTGGGTGTCGTTCTACATATTCTATTTCCAATACAGTTTCCTGCAAGACAAGATAAATATGCCTAATCTACAAGATGTTGTTGTATCTAAATAATATAATTATTCCCCCCCCCCCCCCACTTGAAGATGTGGGTCATGTAGTGGGTAAAATTACATACATATGTCATACAATTTGAATCGAAACATATGTCAATATATTACAATGCCAATACTACAATTTCTTGTTTGCAAGCAAATAAAAAGGATAAAAATGGCCATAGATGTGATTAGCACAAAATTAAGGTTAATATGGTAAAAGGTGTGTATTTCATAAGACTGTTTGAGGATTTTTTATGATCATTTGTTGACTTTTTTGGAGATCATTTTTTTAAATAATGACAAATTGCATTTTTTTATGCTAAATTAATACTGTATCCCTGCGCATTGACGTGCATGTACTTATAAGTGCAAATGTTCCAGGCATGGCCCCCAAAATATTCTTGTTAATTTATAAGCGCACTTATATTTGAATACAACATGCATGCACTTATATTAGATATTTACTATGCGCACCACTGTGTAACTTTATGCTAAGGCATATACTGCAGACATACGACATATATTGATGTTGATCCCAAACACAAACTACATGATTGTTTTCATTTATCAAGGGGTAGATATTAGGAGAGAATTGCTCCATATTATACATTTGCGCCGACAGTTCAAGCCATGAAAGCTATAGTGCATGGGTGTGATAGCTGAGAGTATGAGGTGTGATATGACAGTTCAGGTAGTGTCAACACCTTGAGTCACTCACGCAACTTAACTTCAAAGTAACAGTCAGTGATTAATAACTTTAGTCTAGTTTATTTTTGGTTGTAATAAATCAAATAATTACCATTTTAAAGAACTTGAAAAAATTTAAAATGTATTTTTATGTTCAAATATAAATATAAGTGTTGCGAAAACTAAGTGCATCTTCAAATATAACTGCATGTACGTTAATGCGCTGGGATACGATAATAGTAAGAATCTTCTATGGCACTTTTACAAATCCTTGGGTGATCTGAGTTCAGGGGAGCGAAAAACATACGGTAATCATAATCAGACTCATAACACCTAGCATTGTTTGCATTTTTTGTCTGGGCCAACTGGACCACCGAGGAGCTAAGTCTGAATAGCCCAACTAGAAATAGAATTTCAGTTTCTTTCTAAAATTAATTAGTGTGGCTCAAGCATGTTTCAGTTTCAAAGATATACTTGTTGTCCACTGGTCAAGAGTCTGGTAGGTCAGCAGAGAGTCACTATAGTCCAGCTTTCTTCCTATCACTGCGAACGTTTTAGCAACAGATGGTGCTAAGAAGCACCTTATGAACAAACATTAATAATAAATGACTGTCAAGTGATCAATCTTTGCTGTATCAGAAGAGATTTTTAAACTAGGGATGTTACATTTACAGAGAAAGATTCCACGTAGCTTCAGATCAACATTAAAAATTATGTTTATGTTCCAAAAGTATGAAATAAAAATTATTATTATAATTCTAAGCTTTACTATAATGCAAAAGCATTGGTAGAGCTTGTGACTGTGCACAATAGTCAACAGATGGCTCAGGTGTGCTTAGCTAACAGTTTATTGCTGAACCCTAGGTGGTGCAGTTGGACGAAGCTGAAACACCAGAAAAAGGCTGTAAGCCATATATACCGGTAATTATAAAACTGTCGATAAGAACTCTCAGAGGGAGGTCACCTCTTGCTCAAGATTGGTGTTGTCAGACAATTCCACAGCACCTCCCTTGACTTCACAGAGATAAATATGTACAAAATTTGATAAAATGAGATAGATTTTAATGCAATTATTTAAGACAACAGCATAAGGGTTAATTTATTATATAATCAGGTGAAAAAGGTTTAAAATACTGTGCAAGCACCAAAAATCAAATCGGCTGATGCAGTGACTCAAAATGACCACAAATCTGACACAACTACATATTTTCAATAGGCTATGCCAACAATTGAAGATGAATGATAAAATAAGATGGTTTGGATCGCACATGAAAACGGACAATGCCGATAGACTCGCAGACCCCAAAAACCTATATATGCCAGGTTTTAAGGCATTTAACTGAAAATAAGATCATTTATTAAAATTGATAAAACAAGATGGCTGTAGACTGACAATGCCAATAGATTCGCAGACCCTGAAAACCTATACAGTGCATATACTAGGTTTCAAGCAAATTCTGAAATGTCAGCGGTATAATAAAATTTAAAATAGACAAAATTTCTATTTTTTTTTTTTTTATTGTTTAAATTCCATTATCATAACTCGGCGATCTTGAGAACCAATTAATCAACAAACTCTCGCCTTATCACGTTTATGAGGAATTTTTTTAATAAAAACCAAGATGGCTGCC
This sequence comes from Flabesymbios commensalis, assembly GCA_964017125.1. NCBI lineage: Eukaryota > Metazoa > Annelida > Polychaeta > Terebellida > Flabelligeridae > Flabesymbios > Flabesymbios commensalis. The sequence goes on along the minus strand of CAXHKU010000861.1, from coordinate 11,461 downwards.
ATAGCCTTGTTTTCAGTCGCGCACAAAAACGGAAAATGCCAATAGCCTCTGAGACACCGAATACCTATATATACCAGGTTTCAAGGGGAATCTGAAAAAAATTTGGTCGCCAGGTGGCGGCATTTTGATATCAGTGGAAAGCTGAAAACCTAAGCAGGTCATCTCCATACCTATGGGTAATAACTAATTTTTCAATTTATGGCGTTAAAAATTATACTTTTGAATCTTCGACCTTTACCATTGACGTTGGATAAAAAAAATTGCCGGGAGAGGTTGAATGTTTGTATGAATTATGAATTCAATCTGTTGCACCATTTTGGTGTAGTAGCTAAATGACTGAGTGCGGTGGCAGAGAGGGCAGAGCATAAAGGGGACAAAAATACCCCTTTTGGGCCCACCGGGCTGGGGGGTAAAAAACAACACTTCACCGTGGATATTTCCTTCTGCTCCATATGTTCATTGAGGGTGACAAGCAGAAACTCTCCATTGATGAGGAAGTCAAACTGTACATTGTCATCCACAGCTCCTATTGGAATACATTTTATACATAAATAACCATATTATTTTTAGTAGGATTGTAGATCTGATTTCATACTTTTAATATACATGTAAACATAATTATTATTACAACATCTTGCAATATCTCATTACATAAGCGCAATATAAGGCCCAGGCATTTTTAACCCTCTCACTGCGAATCATGACTATGTAATTGTAGTGGAACCTGCTATGAGCAGCCACTATTATGAACAGCCAACCTCCTACATTGTCCTATGGGAGGCCACTTGGCCATCCCCCAAAAAGGCATTTTGTATACAAATGAACCTCCTATGTGCAGCCACCTGCATTAAAAAGCCACTTTTCCTATGTCACAAGGGTGGCTGCTCATAGCAGGTTCTACTGTAATCCTTTTTATTAGCTGATTTAATCACTCTAATTGGGAATTAAATGAGTGTTCAAACATCCAAGATGGCCGCCCAAAAAACTAACTTATGAACCGAAGGCTGGATCAGATTTAAATTTGACAGGGTGCTTTTCTGGGTGGTAATGATGATCTAATTAACATTTGGGAAGATTCCATTAAAAAAAAGATGGTTGTCCGTAACGGAGATCTTGGAAAATAGCCGCCCAATAAGCTTGTGTGCACGACATCTTATGATCACCATATCGTTGACCATAGGTTGTAGGCCCAATCAAATGAACTGCATTATCAATTTTCTAAAAAGTGCGGACTGTAGGAAGTAGATATTTTGAATCGGTGAAGCGAAACAACTCACCCGTTTTAAGGTAAAGTTATGTGCAAAGATTATAGGTTAAAAACCCTGTCTCACCGGATGTAACCATACTGTGTATGAGTGCAGTAAGATCCTTAGTACCCACAGTTGCAGGCACTGAAAATGGAACATCTGGAACAGCATATCTGGAAAGACATTTTTAAAGCTTGAATCAGGGGGAAGCAAGTTGTAAAATAAAGCAGGGTTAAACACTAAGGCCTCATGCATTTTATGATGTGGTTTACATATTTGTTTAGAAAAATGTTAGAGCAGGGGTGTTTTCCCGACAATTGAAAAGGGAAGAATTACAAAATATGTGATTTTCACTTTTTATTTTCTTCTTGTATTAGACAAATTAGAGATCCCACATCCGTAAACCACGTTAATAAAAAGTGTGGCCTAACAGTTGCACAATTGCCTGATATGAAATATTTTATTCAGGAGAATCAATGTTGGCTTTCCTTCGTTTCAAGAATATTATAGTTTTGCATAAATTATGGGTTCAACCTACAAATCGTTGGAAAATTACAGCCGAACATCGTTATAACACAATATTGTGTTAGATAGGATATAACACAATAAGGTCATAGAGCCCTAAATTTAAGACCCCTTTACCAGCTTCTTTCAAGAATACCTTGTTATAACTTTTAAAATCTACACAATTTATTTAAAGAGTGAACAGCATGCTCCCCGCGTCTCATTCACACTGCAGTTCACTCAGCAAATGCAATACGTTATACCCAGTGTAGAGCCAATATTTAACTCGGCCAATGCTGGTCCAATGTGTGTAAATGCGGAACAGTGTGTCGCATCATGTCATAATGCCAGGCTGTGAAGAGAGGATTAGAGTTTTGCTGGAGACACGTTGATGATATATATTTGTATAATATTATAACACAGTATAATCTGATAATATGGAAATTGTGTTGTAAATCTGTAAATATCATATTAAATTTGAATAAATAATTAATAAAACCCACGATCATATGAACTAAATGATCATTAAAAAAACTACTCTAATAAGCCTAACTCTAACTAACCTAATAAGGGGGTATTCTAATTAATTAAAATGTATTTTTTCACCTCCATTAAACTATGCGACTATTGTTGACATTTTTTCATCCATTTTTTTTACATCGCCTGCTCTTTTCTTTGTCATGTAAAATGAATGGTGCAAATAATTCATCATTAGATCGGTGGGTGTTATAACGTGAAATCCGGGAATTATCGATATATGTTACAAAGAAAGATTTTGCAAGTTAAAATATTTTTCAAAACAAAGCTTATACATGTACAAAATTGGTGTGCACTCCTTGATGCTGATGGATCTACTATTAGGTCCTACTCCCCACTCTTGCATGACTCTACAAAAAGTGTGGAGCCATGGTGCCGCGCTGCACTGACAAAGTCTATAGTGAGTAAAACAAGTGTTTTGGTCATTCTTTGCTCCTGTATATCATGTATATATATATATATATATATATGAAAAAATGGATGCCTTTGGGCACGCCCATGTTTTCTTTGATATTTTGCCCGGGGAAAAGCCCTGTCATGAAGCCGATTCCCCTCCCCTAATTTCCTAAAGCATTTCACCTAAGGTGTACAGTTCTCCTGAAGTTGACCCCTCCCCCCTCGAAGCATTTTTCATGACGGGTCGAGATCTCAAGAAGCTGATTGCTCCCCCTCAAAGCAATCTTCCTGAAGGACCCAGGAATCATGAAGCCGATTCCCCTCCCCCTCAAAGCATGTCTCATTTAGAATCCCCTCCCCTAAAGCATTCTTACCGAAGGTTTCAGCTTCTGTCAGCTTGGTTTATTATCTTATCTTTATTATGTACAATTGACTCTATTCATCTGCTGCTCATATACAATCTTCTTTATCATCCTAATTCTCTCTCTGTTACTAACTACCTTATCCCTGCAAGTGTCCATCTTTTATACCCCAGTATTGTGGTTGCCAGTGCCAGGGGTAACCAACATGTGGTAGCCCATATCTGAGACAGGCTGGTACACATGGATGGCTTTAGCATGTCGGCAGTTATGAGAAAAGGGCAGCATTATTTCATAGGACAATTTTATAATTTTTGTGATCACCCTTGCTTCAATTGTATCAATTTAGGATGTCTATAATGGCTGAAACCCACTTGTGGCCCAACACGGATCTACACCAAACACATCTCAAGAGGTTACAGGGGTAATATAGGGGTTGGAGGGTAATACCCTTTTGCTTTTCGGAGGCCCTAGCTCAATAGTCAAAACGAGACTTCCATCTCATTTTGCCAGATCCGGTCCCATTTGTGAGACACTGTAATAAACATTATAAAAGACATATTTTCCTCTATTTCTTTGTTCTTTTCGCTCACTATTACTGGTAGAAATGAAGCCATCATTGTAGAACTAAAAGCGTTATTTGTTTTAACGGCACTTTTATCACTTTTTCTAGGGGTTAAGATCATAAGATTTTTCTCAATTACGAAAAATGATTCCAGCTCTCGCCTTAAATTTCATGATAGTTGCAACAAATAATTGGAGAGGTAAGTGGAACAGGCATGTAGTAAATAAATAAAAAGGTTGCCCTCTATGAACCCTCTATGAACATTGGCTTCGCCTCAGAATTTTATTACATGTCAAATGGTCTAACTTCTACAATACTTATCAAAACTTAGCAAAATGTTCAGGGTAGTCACGACATAAATAAAAAATAGTGTGTGTAAAATTTTATGAAAAGTGGTTAAGAATTGACTGAGAAATCCACGAAATTCAATCATCCTGGTTGATGAATTTAATGTGAATCTTACTAGTCTATACTATACTCTAGGCTATAGATAGGTAGATTCAGACAGTCATTATCATTGGTTTTTACGTGTTTTTTCAGTATTGATGTGAATTTGTGATACACTGCAATAAAACACATATTTTTCTCTGTTTGTTTGTTCTTTTTGCTCACTATTACAGATAGAAATGAAGCCATCATTGTAGAAATAAAAGTTATTTGCTTCGAATGACACTTTTATCACCTTTAACGGGGGTTCCCATCATTAGATTTCTCGCAATTACGAAAAATGATGCAAGCTCTCGCCTTTAATTCCGTAATTGTTGCAACAAGTGCTTGAAGAGGTAAGTGGAACAAGCATGTTGTGGCCCTTTTGATAATTTTTTTTTACGCAGGTGCCATTTTTTTTTTTTGTAAAAAAATGCAAAAAATGAAAATAGACTGTGTCCACTGCCCTATGAAGAATTTCTGGAGGACATCCTTGAGACCGTTTAGACAGAACAATGTGTACAGGGAACATGATATTCTTTTTACATCACCGGTACTTGATTTCGGCCCCCCAGCAATACATGTTCATGTTTTTCTCAATTCTCGCATTTTTCGTGGGGTAAAACCTATTTTCAGGCTATGTCCTAGTCTTGGATCAAGTCAGCCTAGCCCACCTGAATTAGATTTTGGTTCAGCATTATTTTTAATTTTACTTGGCCAGGTTGAACTTAATCCAGGTCCTCCCATGTCTGGAATTTGCTGTGATAGTTGTGATATGTGGTTTCACAAAGATTCCATCGACATGGGTCATGGGATCTTTCACCTTCCTGGCATATTCCACAACAAACGTCTCGTGGATATGCTGTCTATGCAATCATCCAAATCTAAATTTTGATCGAAATCTTTTCCATTCGTTTGAAATTAAAACCACAAATAATTTTGACAGTCTAAATTTTAGTGGCTCTGAGAACGTCAATTCACCGAATTCAGATTTTGCTCCCACACAGCACAGTAGTCCAAATCCCCCATTTAGGCCTAAAAACCGTCAAAGAAAACGAAAATCTGGGAGGCCCCACGCACTTGGTCTCAGATTTTTACAGGTTATTCCAAAACTATTCAGATGAACAAATGTGAAGTTTGAGTTCTATTGTCCAAATAGTTTTTGAGATATGGTCATATTAGCATGCTTGGTATTGGTCGATTTTACTCAAATTATGGTGATCGTCAATTCTGGAGCCATGTTCACACTAAAATATCTCAGCAAATAATAGGCTTAGAGGTCTGAATTTTTTGTACCAGTTCTCAGTAACATATATGATTGGACTATAGCAAAATAACATACATTTACACACAATTCTGCAGTTCAGGGATGGTCAAATTGAGGAAAATATTTAAATGACCTTAACGAGCAGACATATTTGAGACCCTTAATCATGCCATTTCATCGACAGAAGCCTCCCAATTTTCTTGTCTCCCACATACCAAACATACTGGCTATAGAATGTGACAATATGAAACTTTAAAGTGATTGACTATGATGTGGGGGGTCCCCAAAGGTAAAAAAAAAAGTTTTATGCCAAATTTTCAATGATGAAAAAAATAATGTGGGCAGTAAATAAAAGTCTTCAAACCAACTGCATTTGGAAGCTTATGAAATGTAGTATATTTGCTTGAAAAATCTTACATTTTATGCAAATCCTTCCTGGTTATTTTTAACATTCATTTCTGGTGATTTTTGCTCTCGCGAGGCCGTATAGACATATTTGAGACTCTGAAACATACCATTTCATTGGAAGGAGTATCTTAATTTTTTGTCTCAGGGACTATATACCAACCATACCAGCTGTGAAATAGTAGCAATATGGCAACTTTGGGGTGATGGACTATGATGGGAGAGGCTCCCAAAATTTGAAAAAAAGTTTTGTTACCGATTTTAAGTGGGTTTAAAGTGAGGAGAAACCTCATGTTGCCAACTACTTGACCATTCATTTATGGTGATTCTTTTGAACTCGTGAGGTCATTTCCAAAGGCATCGTATTCTGTATTGCTGATTATATTATAAATACTTGAAGATATAATTATATTTTTTGGAGGTATATACTGTCAGTCTTGTAACAAAACATTTTTCCAGGTTGTATTGTCTTTTATCGTTTGTTGTACAGGCCCTGTACCACAGGGGGTGGGATGAGACAAGATAATGGATGCATTGTACATGATGTACTGGCAACAAGTTGGACCCAAATGTATGGTTAACATAGTATCAATTCACTTGTGTCATCCCACCCCCTGTACAAGCAATGGTTGACAATACAAATCAAATGGAAAAAAGAGTTAATATTAGCAAATCTTACCCAACTGTGATACAACTCCTATAAGTATTAGGAGGTCTTCGCATATAATATAATGTTTAGCGATATTATGCATTTATAAATGATCTCACAATGCAAAATGTCACCATAAAAGAAAAATGTTAAACTTATTAATAACCAAGATAGATTTGCATAAAGAAAGTTAATTCTTATAAATAAACATGTACTTGAAAATGCAGTTAGTGTCACGACTTTTATGTACTGCAACATGATATTTCCGATCACTTAAAATTAGCAGTGAAGCATTCTTTTTTCAAATCAGGCTCTTCCGGCAGCTGTCAAAGAATCAAAAACTGTCGCAGCGTTCAAGAGTCAACTGGTTGACTAAGTCTACCAGCCCTTCCCCCCCCCCCCCTCCAGCCTGATACTTCAAAAAGGAGGTGCTGCTGGAGTATCAATTCAAAGATGTGGGAATCTCCAAGAATTGAGATACCTGGGGGAGGCTGCACTAGTTTGCCCATGGTAAAACCTAGGTGAAGTTTTGTTTGCCTACCCTGCACTTCCTCATGGGGCGCACCGAGGATAAAAATGGAAGTTTCAGGGCTATGAGGATGAGAATCCAGCAAAATTTGTCTTCTTCCATGACCCCCTCGTACACTTGGAAAAAAACTGGGGCCTGATTGTTATGTGGTATATTTGCTCTGTTACAGTATTGCTGTGGTATATTTGCTCTGTTACAGTATTGCGGGGCACGCATTGGGTGCCCTGTTGTATCTTAAAATCTGATATCTACAGATAGCACTTCTCAGTAGTTTTATTCAGCTGCTTCCAAAAGTTCAAGTGTCTGGGTGATGTTTTGGCCTCTGTATCCCTGCCGAAATTTGCAAAAGTAAGGTCACAGCTTTTAGACGTTTTTATAATTAGCTCAGATTTTGATCTGGCACAGCATTATGATTTTTCTTGCTCAGTGAAAACTGTGGAATGTGGTCAAATATTTCTTCCAGCATGTCGGCAGTGACGAAAAAAGGCTCAGCGTAATTTCACTGGACAATTTTAAAATTTATTGAATCTACCTACTATAGAGTATAGTAGACTGTAGAGTACAAAATATTGTCCGATTAACAGCCACAAAAAATTGGTGATCCAGAACGTGATCAAAATATTAACACTGCCAACAGTACAATGTGATGAACAAAGAATAAAAAATCCTTAAAACACAGCTCTGGTGTGCCCTGTTTTCTTCTCAATGAAGAATAAAATAAAACACTGATGTATTCGTATTTCAGTCATAATCATTCTGATAAACTCATAAACTGATCAAGACGTGCCCAGACTGAGTGGGCGATAATATAAGATAAAGACAAATTCTACAATAATGTGAATTATTACAGTACACAAAGGACTTTTTCACAACATCAGAACAATTATAATATCTTGATACACCACAGATAATAGAAAAGTGTTGACATATATATATACTTTTCCTGTTTCGTAAATAATTTTGCTTGCACGTGAGAGGAGGAATCCATGGCGTCCATGTTGACAATTCATAAAGATTTTGGTAAATGTCGACAATATGCGGAAATATACAATAGGGACGTCAATAATAAATGTAGACGTTTTACTAGGTGTCAAAACTATTGTTTTCCTAACGGATTTTCATTCTAAAGCGTTTTCTGGCTCACCTATGACTGTGGGGTGACTTATATTTGAATGCTAAATTTGTTCGCATGATTGTAGGCAAATACGAACAATGAAGGCTTTATACATTGGGTACCGGGTATTTGAAATTCCGGGGTCGTGATGAACCATTGGGTTTGCACACACTCTAGATGCTATGCCATATTGTCACCATGTTTTTGACGCCAGGTACACCTGGAGGAGATGTGCAGGAAATACAGAAGAGCGTTTGGTAGATGGCAGTCACGGCATTAAAATCGGTGTTGACCAGATGCATTTATTTGTCAAATATCTCTTTATGTGGGCGTTACTGTTATGTTTCTGGATTTCGGATAAAGAGAATATGATCTTTAGCGGGACAATGGTTAATTTTTACCATTTACCCAGCAGGCACACGACGTAGCATTGACGCTGTTTAGACGTCGTGCTATGGTCGCGACGTTGTACAACCCCATACAAACGTTGTCACGATGTCGTGTCAAAGTCATTAGAACAACGTTGCAAGACGACGTCAGGTAGACGTCAGAAATTTGTCAGACTGAAACAACGTTGCATGGCGACGTCAGTTAGACGTCAGAAATTGGTCAGACGGATTTTTTTCAAATTATTAAGCAATAAATATCTTGTGATAATATATTATCCATAGGCACAGATAGAGTTACCAAATCACTTTTAAAAATATGGAAACAAAAATATTTTTTTCTTGAAGAAAAACATCTTAGCTGGAGGATATTGCTTGGTTAAACGAGCACAAAAAAGGTTTTGAATGCTTGTTTGAGAATTGTTTCTTTCAAATGAGCTAAATTTGTTTGTGTGTTTTACAATATCTCTGATAAGTAGCCTACCCAACAAAAACAAGAGACGCCGCCCCAACGTTGGTTTACTGCTGGCTCACTGTCTACGATCACTTACACCCATACAGTGGGCACACAACACAACGTTGGTTTACGGTGGGAAGATGATGCACCCCTCTCAAACACTCCCCACCCCTACTTCGCACATGCTCTGTAACGAGTCCACCCCAGATAACATGTTAGCCCGCGATATTCAAGAGTGTCCAGAGAATTTTCACCAATCATCAGCCCCTAGCCATCCATATTCATCTGTTTAATCTAGAATACAGTATCTGAAATAACCTGCTCTTAAAACTAAGTGTCTGCAGTGCGATCTTTCAAGGTCTTTGTTAGACCAGCTATAGAGGAATTTATCTATGTTAGTGATTGAACTCTTTGAAACCTACATAGCGACATAGTACATTTCAAATGTAGGCCAATCTATCCCGAATTGTAAAGTCTAATCGTCTGCCTGCAGGATGTATGGGCACGAATTTTACATATTTATCTAATGTGATTTAAATGTTATAACATTAGCAGAATTATTTTTTTTGTGAGGTTCTGTTATTTGTCCTCATTTTCAAGGAGTCCGAGCCTAAAAGGTTAACACTGATGAAATAGTATAGGCCTACTGGTTGATCCTTGTATATTGATGTGAGCAGCGCGCATATAATAGGCATACTGCGTGTACCCGTGTAGCTATAGAGTTAGTGCTTATCAGTGGACATGGCTGCGGTCAACTGGTACGTTCTCAATCAGCAATCTTTCCCGTAAAGCACGAGACGTTGACTCACTATTGGATTAATGTTGTGCCAGCGGTGTAGATGGTGGCCAACGTTAAAGCGACCTAAATCAACTTTTTTTTGCTGAGATGTACTATGTCTTAGTCCTAACATACCCAACACACACAATATATTGGCCCAATGTTGGGCTAATGTTGACCTGCGTCTGCGACGTTGGCCCAGCATTGACCCAGGATTGGGTCAACATTCCGCTTTGCTGGGTTTCATGTTGCTTCAAGTTGTAGGCTACAGATGTTTATTTGTGAAGAGTATAGGTAGTTAATACAAAACATTGTTTTTGCTTTATTCGTTTTCTTATGGTAAATTTATAAAAAAAACATAACAATACGCTTACGACACAAAACCAGCTGAATCAGTATTTTTTATTGAAAACATTGCAATGTGATTGTACATTACTGAACCAGCCAATACATATCGTTGAACCAATGTTGTATATAGCAATGTTGGGACATCGTCTGTGGCATTGGGTCAACATTGGCTTGTTTGCTGGGAAACGACTGCCTGTCCAACCGTTGCGTGTGTATTGCATGCTTAAACCTGATTTACCTTCTTGTTATATTATTATTAAAAAAAATGATTATATACCGGGGGTATCGTTGGTTAAATAGCTATGCTTAAATTAACTTGTTTATGGGTATTGCATATTGTTTCACCAATCATGAACGGGACGGGAAGCGTCAGCTGACACGTCAGCGAACGCAAAACATTGACACACTGTTGGCTTGAAGTTGGACCAGTATGACAGACGATGGGCCAACGTTAAACCAGCAGTGTTTCAACGTTTCATGTTTGTTGGGACCTTTCCGTCACCACCATGTGATCACACAAATATAAACAAAACGAAATTAAAATTGTTAATATTATTTCCCATCTAAAATCGCTGATACATCTGATGGTTAGTATTTGCTCAATCTTGTCAGAAATATCTTTAAGCTAGGATTGTTCCGGGGATTTTTTCATGTGATCATAATTATTTAAATAAAGTATATGTCACATGTGTGTATTGCAAATAACAATTTGTATCCGGAGCCTGATACTAAGATAGATGTGTCTCTAATTTATGAACCACCCTATAAGTGCTTAATAGGAAAATATTCATATTTTTGTTTAAAAATGTGTTTATAGCGTTTTTTGCAGCAATTGGGTGAGCGACATTGAGAGATATAGTGTGGCGGCTGTTGTATGAGGCCATATCGAACTACTAGGAGTTTTTGGAAATTGTCAAGCTGGGAGATTCAGCCAAGAGGCTGTTTTGCAGCTTTGGTACTAAAAATCTCCAGTAAGTTAAATATATATTATGTTATCTTTTTTATAAAATTTAATTACATGTATATTTTATTGCTATTCCTTAACTACTGGGGCACATGCAAGTGTCTGGCAGTGTGAGTGCACGCCCCTTATTTCTGCCGATTATCGGGTGAATAGTCAAACCAAAGCAGTGCAAAATACTGTCTAAATAAAATCCATGATTATGGACCAATTTACACCCAACAAAACATTTTTTTCCATGTATATATATATATATATATATACTAGAATCCAATTTATTATTGGGTCTTTCTTTTGTTATAACGTATTATTGGGTCTTTTAAAGGAACCATAATTTAGACACATTTAAAAGAAACTTCTAAGATAGTAGCTTTAGGGTCGGTGGTCGGGGATGGAGGTGGCGCCACCAATCTATAGATTTTCCGTCATTTAGTTAAGTTTCTATCTTAACTAAATGACGGGTATTGTTGGGTCATTCTAAAAGACCCAATAATACAATGAAAGACCCAATAATACATTGGATTCTAGTATAT
>CAXHKU010000860.1:0-19991 GCA_964017125.1 Flabesymbios commensalis | reverse complement strand
CATTAATAACTTCTGCAATAATTAATCAAACTCCGCCAAATTTACACTTAAGTTGCCGTGATATCAGCCGATGGTGCCTGCAAAACTACATCGAAAACGGTTGAGAATTGACGTCTGAATTGACGTCTAAATGAATAACTTTTAATAATACTCAATCAAATTTCATACCAATCTTATTATTAACTTTTGCAGTAATTAATCAAACTTTGCCAAATTTACAGGGAAGTTGCCGTAATAACAGCCAATGTTGCCTGCAAAACTACATGGAAAACGGTTGAGAATTGACGTCTGAATTGACGTCTAACTGAATAACTTTTAATAATAGTCAATCAAATTTCACACCAAGCTCATTAATAACTTCTGCAATAATTAATCAAACTTCGCCAAATTTACACGGAAGTTGCCGTAATACCAGCCGATGGTGCCTGCAAAACTACATCGAAAACGGTTTAGAATTGACGTCTGAATTGACGTCTAAATGAATAACTTTAAATAATACTCAATCAAATTTCAAACCAATCTCATTAATAACTTCTGCAGTAATTAATCAAACTTCGCCAAATTTACAGGGAAGTTGCCGTAATACCAGCCGATGGTGTCTGCAAAATTACATGGAAAACAGTTGAGAAGTGACGTCTGAATTGACGTTTAAATGAATAACTTTTAATAATACTCAATCAAATTTCACAACAATCTCTTTAATAATTTTTGCAGTAATAAATCAAACTTCGCAATGTTTACATTAATCAAACTTCGCCAAATTTACAGGAAAGTTGCCGTAATAACAGCCAATGTTGCCTACAAAACTACATGGGAAACGGTTGAGAATTGAAGTCTGAATTGACGTCTAAATGAATAACTTTTAAAAAAACTCAATCAAATTTCACGCCAAGCTCATTAATATCTTCTGCAATAATCAATCAAACTTTGCCAAATTTACACATAAGTTGCCGTAATACCAGCCGATGGTGCCTACAAAACTACATCGAAAACTGTTGAGAATTGACGTCTGAATTGACGTCTAAATGAATAACTTTTAATAATACTCAATCAAATTTCACACCAATCTCATTAATAACTTTTGCAATAATTAATCAAACTTCGCCAAATTTACAGGGAAGTTGCCGTAATAACAGCCAATGCTGCCTGCAAAACTACATGGAAAACGGTTGAGAATTGACCGTCTGAATTGACGTCTAAATGAATAACTTTTAATAATAGTCAATCAAATTTCACACCAAGCTCATTAATAAATTCTGCAATAATTAATCAAACTCCGCCAAATTTACACTTAAGTTGCCGTGATATCAGCCGATGGTGCCTGCAAAACTACATCGAAAACGGTTGAGAATTGACGTCTGAATTGACGTCTAAATGAATAACTTTTAATAATACTCAATCAAATTTCATAACAATCTTATTAATAACTTTTGCAGTATTTAATCAAACTTCGCCAAATTTACAGGAAAGTTGCCATAATAACAGCCAATGTTGCCTGCAAAACTAAATGGAAAACGGTTGAGAATTGACGTCTGAATTGACGTCTAAATGAATAACTTTTAATAATAGTCAATCAAATTTCACACCAAGCTCATTAATAACTTCTGCAATAATTAATCAAACTTCGCCAAATTTACACGGAAGTTGTCGTTATACCAGCCGATGGTGCCTGCAAAACTACAACGAAAACGGTTGAGAATTGACGTCTGAATTGACGTCTAAATGAATAACTTTTAATAATACTCAATCAAATTTTACACCAATCTCATTAATAACGTTTGCAGTAATCAATCAAACTTCGCCAAATTTACAGGGAAGTTGCCGTAATAACAGCCAATGTCGCCTGCAAAACTACATGGAAAACGGTTGAGAATTGACGTCTGAATTGACGTCTAAATGAATAACTTTTAATAATGGTCAATCAAATTTTACACCAAGCTCATTAATAACTTCTGCAATAATTAATCAAACTTCGCCAAATTTACACGGAAGCTGCCGTAATTCCAGCCGATGGTGCCTGCAAAACTACATCGAAAACGGTTGAGAATTGACGTCTGAATAGACGTCTAAATTAATAACTTTTAATAATACTCAATCAAATTTCAAACCAATATCATTAATAACTTCTGCAGTAATTAATCAAACTTCGCCAAATTTACAGGGAAGTTGCCGTAATACCAGCCGATGGTTTCTGAAAAATTACATGGAAGCAGTTGAGAAGCGACGTCTGAATTGACGTTTAAATGAATAACTTTTAATAATACTCAATCAAATTTCACATCAAGCTCATTAATAACTTCTGCAATAATTAATCAAACTTCGCCAAATTTACACTTAAGTTGCCGTAATACCAGCCGATGGTGCCTGCAAAACTACATAGGAAACAGTTTAGAATTGACGTCTGAATTGACGTCTAAATGAATAATTTTTAATAATACTCAATCAAATTTCACACCAATCTCATTAATAACTTTTGCAGTAATTAATCAAACTTCGCCACATTTACAGGGAAGTTGCCGTAATAACAGCCAATGTTGCCTGCAAAACTACATGGAAAACGGTTGAGAATTGACGTCTGAATTGACGTCTAAATGAATAACTTTTAATAATAGTCAATCAAATTTCACACCAAGCTCATTAATAACTTCTGCAATAATTAATCAAACTTCGCCAAATTTACACTTAAGTTGCCGTAATATCAGCCGATGGTGCCTGCAAAACTACATCGAAAACGGTTGAGAATTGACGACTGAATTGACGTCTAAATGAATAACTTTTAATAATACTCAATCAAATTTCATACCAATCTTATTAATAACTTTTGCAGTATTTAATCAAACTTCGCCAAATTTACAGGAAAGTTGCCGTAATAACAGCCATTGTTGCCTGCAAAACTACATGGAAAACGGTTGAGAATTGACGTCTGAATTGACGTCTAAATGAATAACTTTTAATAATACTCAATCAGATTTTACACCAATCTCATTAATAACTTATGCAGTAATTAATCAAACTTCGCCAAATTTACAGGGAAGTTGCCGTAATAAAAGCTGATGTTGCCTGCAAAACTACATGGAAAACAGTTGAGAATTGACGTCTGAATTGACGTCTAAATGAGTAACTTTTAATAATACTCAATCAAATTTCACACCAATCTCATTAATAAATTTTGCAGTAATTAATCACACTTCGCCAAATTTACAGGGCAGTTGCCGTAATACCAGCCGATGGTGCCTGCAAAATTACATGGAAAACGGTTGAAAATTGCCGTCTGAATTGACGTCTAAATGAATAACTTTTGATAATACTCAATCAAATTTCACACCAATCTCATTAATAACTTTTGCAGTAATTAATCAAACTTCTCCAATTTTACAGGGAAGTTGCCGTAATAGCAGCCAATGTTGCCTGCAAAACTACATGGAAAACGGTTGAGAATCGACGTCTGAATTGACGTCTAAATGAATAACTTTTAGTAATAGTCAATCAAATTTCACACCAAGCTCATTAATAACTTCTGCAATAAATAATCAAACTTCGCCAAATTCACACGGAAGTTGCCGTAATACCAGCCGATGGTGCCTGCAAAACTACATCGAAAACGGTTCAGAATTGACGTCTGAATTGACGTCTGAATGAATAACTTTTAATAATACTCAATCAAATTTTACACCAATCTCATTAATAACGTTTGCAGTAATCAATCAAACTTCGCCAAATTTACAGGGAAGTTGCCGTAATAACAGCCAATGTCGCCTGCAAAACTACATGGAAAACGGTTCAGAATTGACGTCTGAATTGACGTCTAAATGAATAACTTTTAATAATACTCAATCAAATTTCACATCAAGCTCATTAATAACTTCTGCAATAATTAATCAAACTTCGCCAAATTTACACTTAAGTTGCCGTAATACCAGCCGATGGTGCCTGCAAAACTACATAGGAAACAGTTTAGAATTGACGTCTGAATTGACGTCTAAATGAATAATTTTTAATAATACTCAATCAAATTTCACACCAATCTCATTAATAACTTTTGCAGTAATTAATCAAACTTCGCCACATTTACAGGGAAGTTGCCGTAATAACAGCCAATGTTGCCTGCAAAACTACATGGAAAACGGTTGAGAATTGACGTCTGAATTGACGTCTAAATGAATAACTTTTAATAATAGTCAATCAAATTTCACACCAAGCTCATTAATAACTTCTGCAATAATTAATCAAACTTCGCCAAATTTACACTTAAGTTGCCGTAATATCAGCCGATGGTGCCTACAAAACTACATGGAAAACGGTTGAGAATTGACGTCTGAATTGACGTCTAAATGAGTAACTTTTAATAATACTCAATCAAATTTCACACCAATCTCATTAATAAATTTTGCAGTAATTAATCACACTTCGCCAAATTTACAGGGCAGTTGCCGTAATACCAGCCGATGGTGCCTGCAAAATTACATGGAAAACGGTTGAAAATTGCCGTCTGAATTGACGTCTAAATGAATAACTTTTGATAATACTCAATCAAATTTCACACCAATCTCATTAATAACTTTTGCAGTAATTAATCAAACTTCTCCAATTTTACAGGGAAGTTGCCGTAATAGCAGCCAATGTTGCCTGCAAAACTACATGGAAAACGGTTGAGAATCGACGTCTGAATTGACGTCTAAATGAATAACTTTTAGTAATAGTCAATCAAATTTCACACCAAGCTCATTAATAACTTCTGCAATAAATAATCAAACTTCGCCAAATTCACACGGAAGTTGCCGTAATACCAGCCGATGGTGCCTGCAAAACTACATCGAAAACGGTTCAGAATTGACGTCTGAATTGACGTCTGAATGAATAACTTTTAATAATACTCAATCAAATTTTACACCAATCTCATTAATAACGTTTGCAGTAATCAATCAAACTTCGCCAAATTTACAGGGAAGTTGCCGTAATAACAGCCAATGTCGCCTGCAAAACTACATGGAAAACGGTTCAGAATTGACGTCTGAATTGACGTCTAAATGAATAACTTTTAATAATACTCAATCAAATTTCACATCAAGCTCATTAATAACTTCTGCAATAATTAATCAAACTTCGCCAAATTTACACTTAAGTTGCCGTAATACCAGCCGATGGTGCCTGCAAAACTACATAGGAAACAGTTTAGAATTGACGTCTGAATTGACGTCTAAATGAATAATTTTTAATAATACTCAATCAAATTTCACACCAATCTCATTAATAACTTTTGCAGTAATTAATCAAACTTCGCCACATTTACAGGGAAGTTGCCGTAATAACAGCCAATGTTGCCTGCAAAACTACATGGAAAACGGTTGAGAATTGACGTCTGAATTGACGTCTAAATGAATAACTTTTAATAATAGTCAATCAAATTTCACACCAAGCTCATTAATAACTTCTGCAATAATTAATCAAACTTCGCCAAATTTACACTTAAGTTGCCGTAATATCAGCCGATGGTGCCTGCAAAACTACATCGAAAACGGTTGAGAATTGACGACTGAATTGACGTCTAAATGAATAACTTTTAATAATACTCAATCAAATTTCATACCAATCTTATTAATAACTTTTGCAGTATTTAATCAAACTTCGCCAAATTTACAGGAAAGTTGCCGTAATAACAGCCATTGTTGCCTGCAAAACTACATGGAAAACGGTTGAGAATTGACGTCTGAATTGACGTCTAAATGAATAACTTTTAATAATACTCAATCAGATTTTACACCAATCTCATTAATAACTTATGCAGTAATTAATCAAACTTCGCCAAATTTACAGGGAAGTTGCCGTAATAAAAGCTGATGTTGCCTGCAAAACTACATGGAAAACAGTTGAGAATTGACGTCTGAATTGACGTCTAAATGAGTAACTTTTAATAATACTCAATCAAATTTCACACCAATCTCATTAATAAATTTTGCAGTAATTAATCACACTTCGCCAAATTTACAGGGCAGTTGCCGTAATACCAGCCGATGGTGCCTGCAAAATTACATGGAAAACGGTTGAAAATTGCCGTCTGAATTGACGTCTAAATGAATAACTTTTGATAATACTCAATCAAATTTCACACCAATCTCATTAATAACTTTTGCAGTAATTAATCAAACTTCTCCAATTTTACAGGGAAGTTGCCGTAATAGCAGCCAATGTTGCCTGGAAAACTACATGGAAAACGGTTGAGAATCGACGTCTGAATTGACGTCTAAATGAATAACTTTTAGTAATAGTCAATCAAATTTCACACCAAGCTCATTAATAACTTCTGCAATAAATAATCAAACTTCGCCAAATTCACACGGAAGTTGCCGTAATACCAGCCGATGGTGCCTGCAAAACTACATCGAAAACGGTTCAGAATTGACGTCTGAATTGACGTCTGAATGAATAACTTTTAATAATACTCAATCAAATTTTACACCAATCTCATTAATAACGTTTGCAGTAATCAATCAAACTTCGCCAAATTTACAGGGAAGTTGCCGTAATAACAGCCAATGTCGCCTGCAAAACTACATGGAAAACGGTTGAGAATTGACGTCTGAATTGACGTCTAAATGAATAACTTTTAATAATGGTCAATCAAATTTTACACCAAGCTCATTAATAACTTCTGCAATAATTAATCAAACTTCGCCAAATTTACACGGAAGCTGCCGTAATTCCAGCCGATGGTGCCTGCAAAACTACATCGAAAACGGTTGAGAATTGACGTCTGAATAGACGTCTAAATTAATAACTTTTAATAATACTCAATCAAATTTCAAACCAATATCATTAATAACTTCTGCAGTAATTAATCAAACTTCGCCAAATTTACAGGGAAGTTGCCGTAATACCAGCCGATGGTTTCTGAAAAATTACATGGAAACAGTTGAGAAGCGACGTCTGAATTGACGTTTAAATGAATAACTTTTAATAATACTCAATCAAATTTCACATCAAGCTCATTAATAACTTCTGCAATAATTAATCAAACTTCGCCAAATTTACACTTAAGTTGCCGTAATACCAGCCGATGGTGCCTGCAAAACTACATAGGAAACAGTTTAGAATTGACGTCTGAATTGACGTCTAAATGAATAATTTTTAATAATACTCAATCAAATTTCACACCAATCTCATTAATAACTTTTGCAGTAATTAATCAAACTTTGCCACATTTACAGGGAAGTTGCCGTAATAACAGCCAATGTTGCCTGCAAAACTACATGGAGAACGGTTGAGAATTGACGTCTGAATTGACGTCTAAATGAATAACTTTTAATAATAGTCAATCAAATTTCACACCAAGCTCATTAATAACTTCTGCAATAATTAATCAAACTTCGCCAAATTTACACTTAAGTTGCCGTAATATCAGCCGATGGTGCCTGCAAAACTACATCGAAAACGGTTGAGAATTGACGACTGAATTGACGTCTAAATGAATAACTTTTAATAATACTCAATCAAATTTCATACCAATCTTATTAATAACTTTTGCAGTATTTAATCAAACTTCGCCAAATTTACAGGAAAGTTGCCGTAATAACAGCCATTGTTGCCTGCAAAACTACATGGAAAACGGTTGAGAATTGACGTCTGAATTGACGTCTAAATGAATAACTTTTAATAATACTCAATCAGATTTTACACCAATCTCATTAATAACTTATGCAGTAATTAATCAAACTTCGCCAAATTTACAGGGAAGTTGCCGTAATAAAAGCTGATGTTGCCTGCAAAACTACATGGAAAACAGTTGAGAATTGACGTCTGAATTGACGTCTAAATGAGTAACTTTTAATAATACTCAATCAAATTTCACACCAATCTCATTAATAAATTTTGCAGTAATTAATCACACTTCGCCAAATTTACAGGGCAGTTGCCGTAATACCAGCCGATGGTGCCTGCAAAATTACATGGAAAACGGTTGAAAATTGCCGTCTGAATTGACGTCTAAATGAATAACTTTTGATAATACTCAATCAAATTTCACACCAATCTCATTAATAACTTTTGCAGTAATTAATCAAACTTCTCCAATTTTACAGGGAAGTTGCCGTAATAGCAGCCAATGTTGCCTGCAAAACTACATGGAAAACGGTTGAGAATCGACGTCTGAATTGACGTCCAAATGAATAACTTTTAGTAATAGTCAATCAAATTTCACACCAAGCTCATTAATAACTTCTGCAATAAATAATCAAACTTCGCCAAATTCACACGGAAGTTGCCGTAATACCAGCCGATGGTGCCTGCAAAACTACATCGAAAACGGTTCAGAATTGACGTCTGAATTGACGTCTGAATGAATAACTTTTAATAATACTCAATCAAATTTTACACCAATCTCATTAATAACGTTTGCAGTAATCAATCAAACTTCGCCAAATTTACAGGGAAGTTGCCGTAATAACAGCCAATGTCGCCTGCAAAACTACATGGAAAACGGCTGAGAATTGACGTCTGAATTGACGTCTAAATGAATAACTTTTAATAATGGTCAATCAAATTTTACACCAAGCTCATTAATAACTTCTGCAATAATTAATCAAACTTCGCCAAATTTACACGGAAGCTGCCGTAATTCCAGCCGATGGTGCCTGCAAAACTACATCGAAAACGGTTGAGAATTGACGTCTGAATAGACGTCTAAATTAATAACTTTTAATAATACTCAATCAAATTTCAAACCAATATCATTAATAACTTCTGCAGTAATTAATCAAACTTCGCCAAATTTACAGGGAAGTTGCCGTAATACCAGCCGATGGTTTCTGAAAAATTACATGGAAACAGTTGAGAAGCGACGTCTGAATTGACGTTTAAATGAATAACTTTTAATAATACTCAATCAAATTTCACATCAAGCTCATTAATAACTTCTGCAATAATTAATCAAACTTCGCCAAATTTACACTTAAGTTGCCGTAATACCAGCCGATGGTGCCTGCAAAACTACATAGGAAACAGTTTAGAATTGACGTCTGAATTGACGTCTAAATGAATAATTTTTAATAATACTCAATCAAATTTCACACCAATCTCATTAATAACTTTTGCAGTAATTAATCACACTTCGCCAAATGAACAGGGAAGTTGCCGTAATAACAGCCGATGTTGCCTACAAAACTACATGGGAAACGGTTGAGAATTGACGTCTGAATTGACGTCTAAATGAATAACTTTTAAAAAAACTCAATCAAATTTCACACCAAGCTCATTAATAACTTCTGCAATAATTAATCAAACTTCGCCAAATTCACACGGAAGTTGCCGTAATACCAGCCGATGGAGCCTGCAAAACTACATCGAAAACGGTTGAGAATTGACGTCTGAATTGACGTCTAAATGAATAACTTTTAATAATACTCAATCAAATTTCACACCGATCTCATTAATAACTTTTGCAGTAATTAATCACACTTCGCCAAATGAACAGGGCAGTTGCCGTAATACCAGCCGATGGTGCCTGCAAAATTACATGGAAAACGGTTGAGAATTGACGTCTGAATTGACGTCTAAATGAATAACTTTTAATAATACTCAATCAAATTTTACAACAATCTCATTAATAATTTTTGCAGTAATTAATCAAACTTCGCCAAATTTACAGGGAAATTGCCGTAATACCAGCCGATGGTGCCTGCAAAACTACATGGAAAACAGTTAAGAATTGACGTCTAAATTGACGTCTAAATGAATAACTTTTAATAATACTCAAGCAAATTTTACATCAATCTCATTAATAACTTCTGCAATAATTAATCAAACTTCGCCAAATTTACACGGAAGTTGCCGTAATACCAGCCGATGGTGCCTGCAAAACTACATAGGAAACAGTTTAGAATTGACGTCTGAATTGACGTCTAAATGAATAATTTTTAATAATACTCAATCAAATTTCACACCAATCTCATTAATAACTTTTGCAGTAATTAATCAAACTTCGCCACATTTACAGGGAAGTTGCCGTAATAACAGCCGATGTTGCCTGCAAAACTACATGGAAAACGGTTGAGAATTGACGTCTGAATTGACGTCTAAATGAATAACTTTTAATAATACTCAATCAAATTTCACACCAATCTCATTAATAACTTTTGCAGTAATTAATCAAACTTCGCCACATTTACAGGGAAGTTGCCGTAATAACAGCCGATGTTGCCTGCAAAACTACATGGAAAACGGTTGAGAATTGACGTCTGAATTGACGTCTAAATGAATAACTTTTAATAATAGTCAATCAAATTTCACACCAAGCTCATTAATAACTTCTGCAATAATTAATCAAACTTCGCCAAATTTACACGGGAGTTGCCGTAATACCAGCCGATGGTGCCTGCAAAACTACATCGAAAACGGCTGAGAATTGACGTCTGAATTGACGTCTAAATGAATAACTTTTAATAATGGTCAATCAAATTTTACACCAAGCTCATTAATAACTTCTGCAATAATTAATCAAACTTCGCCAAATTTACACGGAAGCTGCCGTAATTCCAGCCGATGGTGCCTGCAAAACTACATCGAAAACGGTTGAGAATTGACGTCTGAATAGACGTCTAAATTAATAACTTTTAATAATACTCAATCAAATTTCAAACCAATATCATTAATAACTTCTGCAGTAATTAATCAAACTTCGCCAAATTTACAGGGAAGTTGCCGTAATACCAGCCGATGGTTTCTGAAAAATTACATGGAAACAGTTGAGAAGCGACGTCTGAAATTGACGTTTAAATGAATAACTTTTAATAATACTCAATCAAATTTCACATCAAGCTCATTAATAACTTCTGCAATAATTAATCAAACTTCGCCAAATTTACACTTAAGTTGCCGTAATACCAGCCGATGGTGCCTGCAAAACTACATAGGAAACAGTTTAGAATTGACGTCTGAATTGACGTCTAAATGAATAATTTTTAATAATACTCAATCAAATTTCACACCAATCTCATTAATAACTTTTGCAGTAATTAATCAAACTTCGCCACATTTACAGGGAAGTTGCCGTAATAACAGCCGATGTTGCCTGCAAAACTACATGGAAAACGGTTGAGAATTGACGTCTGAATTGACGTCTAAATGAATAACTTTTAATGATAGTCAATCAAATTTCACACCAAGCTCATTAATAACTTCTGCAATAATTAATCAAACTTCGCCAAATTTACACGGGAGTTGCCGTAATACCAGCCGATGGTGCCTGCAAAACTACATCGAAAACGGTTGAGAATTGACGTCTGAATTGACGTCTAAATGAATAATTTTTAATAATACTCAATCAAATTTCGCAACAATCTCTTTAATAATTTTTACAGTAATAAATCAAACTTCGCAAAGTTTACATTAATCAAACTTCGCTAAATGTACAGGGAAGTTGCCGTAATAACAGCCGATGTTGCCTACAAAACTACATGGGAAACGGTTGAGAATTGACGTCTGAATTGACGTCTAAATGAATAACTTTTAAAAAAACTCAATCAAATTTCACACCAAGCTCATTAATAACTTCTGCAATAATTAATCAAACTTCGCCAAATTCACACGGAAGTTGCCGTAATACCAGCCGATGGAGCCTGCAAAACTACATCGAAAACGGTTGAGAATTGACGTCTGAATTGACGTCTAAATGAATAACTTTTAATAATACTCAATCAAATTTCACACCGATCTCATTAATAACTTTTGCAGTAATTAATCACACTTCGCCAAATGAACAGGGCAGTTGCCGTAATACCAGCCGATGGTGCCTGCAAAATTACATGGAAAACGGTTGAGAATTGACGTCTGAATTGACGTCTAAATGAATAACTTTTAATAATACTCAATCAAATTTAACAACAATCTCATTAATAATTTTTGCAGTAATTAATCAAACTTCGCCAAATTTACAGGGAAATTGCCGTAATACCAGCCGATGGTGCCTGCAAAACTACATGGAAAACAGTTAAGAATTGACGTCTAAATTGACGTCTAAATGAATAACTTTTAATAATACTCAAGCAAATTTTACATCAATCTCATTAATAACTTCTGCAATAATTAATCAAACTTCGCCAAATTTACACGGAAGTTGCCGTAATACCAGCCGATGGAGCCTGCAAAACTACATCGAAAACGGTTGAGAATTGACGTCTGAATTGACGTCTAAATGAATAACTTTTAATAATACTCAATCAAATTTCACACCGATCTCATTAATAACTTTTGCAGTAATTAATCACACTTCGCCAAATGAACAGGGCAGTTGCCGTAATACCAGCCGATGGTGCCTGCAAAATTACATGGAAAACGGTTGAGAATTGACGTCTGAATTGACGTCTAAATGAATAACTTTTAATAATACTCAATCAAATTTTACACCAATCTCATTAATAATTTTTGCAGTAATTAATCAAACTTCGCCAAATTTACAGGGAAATTGCCGTAATACCAGCCGATGGTGCCTGCAAAACTACATGGAAAACAGTTAAGAATTGACGTCTAAATTGACGTCTAAATGAATAACTTTTAATAATACTCAAGCAAATTTTACATCAATCTCATTAATAACTTATGCAGTAATTGATCAAACTTTGCCAAATTTACAGGGAAGTTGCCGTAATAAAAGCTGATGTTGCCTGCAAAACTACATGGAAAACGGTTGAGAATTGACGTCTGAATTGACGTCTAAATGAATAACTTTTAATAATACTCAATCAAATTTCACACCAATCTCATTAATAACTTTTGCAGTAATTAATCACACTTCGCCAAATTTACAGGGCAGTTGCCGTAATACCAGCCGATGGTGCCTGCAAAATTACATGGAAAACGGTTGAGAATTGACGTCTGAATTGACGTCTAAATGAATAACTTTTAATAATACTCAATCAAATTTCACACCAATCTCATAAATAACTTTTGCAGTAATTAATCAAACTTCGCCAAATTTACAGGGAAGTTGCCGTAATACCAGCCGATGGTGCCTGCAAAACTACATGGAAAACAGTGAAGAATTGACGTCTGAATTGACGTCTAAATGAATAACTTTTAATAATACTCAATCAGATTTTACACCAATCTCATTAATAACTTATGCAGTAATTAATCAAACTTCGCCAAATTTACAGGGAAGTTGCCGTAATAAAAGCTGATGTTGCCTGCAAAGCTACATGGAAAACGGTTGTGAATTGACGTCTGAATTGACGTCTAAATGAGTAACTTTTAATAATACTCAATCAAATTTCACACCAATCTCATTAATAAATTTTGCAGTAATTAATCACACTTCGCCAAATTTACAGGGCAGTTGCCGTAATACCAGCCGATGGTGCCTGCAAAATTACATGGAAAACGGTTGAGAATTGCCGTCTGAATTGACGTCTAAATGAATAACTTTTGATAATACTCAATCAAATTTCACACCAATCTCATTAATACCTTTTGCAGTAATTAATCAAACTTCTCCAATTTTACAGGGAAGTTGCCGTAATAGCAGCCAATGTTGCCTGCAAAACTACATGGAAAACGGTTGAGAATCGACGTCTGAATTGACGTCTAAATGAATAACTTTTAATAATAGTCAATCAAATTTTACACCAAGCTCATTAATAACTTCTGCAATAAATAATCAAACTTCGCCAAATTCACACGGAAGTTGCCGTAATACCAGCCGATGGTGCCTGCAAAACTACATCGAAAACGGTTGAGAATTGACGTCTCAATTGACGTCTAAATGAATAACTTTTAATAATACTCAATCAAATTTTACACCAATCTCTTTAATAACTTTTGCAGTTTTCAATCAAACTTCGCCAAATTTACAGGGAAGTTGCCGTAATAACAGCCTATGTTGCCTGCAAAATTACATGGAAAACGGTTGAGAATTGACGTCTGAATTGACGTCTAAATGAATAACTTTTAATAATACTCAATCAAATTTCACACCAATCTCATAAATAACTTTTGCAGTAATTAATCAAACTTCGCCAAATTTACAGGGAAGTTGCCGTAATACCAGCCGATGGTGCCTGCAAAACTACATGGAAAACAGTGAAGAATTGACGTCTGAATTGACGTCTAAATGAATAACTTTTAATAATACTCAATCAGATTTTACACCAATCTCATTAATAACTTATGCAGTAATTAATCAAACTTCGCCAAATTTACAGGGAAGTTGCCGTAATAAAAGCTGATGTTGCCTGCAAAGCTACATGGAAAACGGTTGTGAATTGACGTCTGAATTGACGTCTAAATGAGTAACTTTTAATAATACTCAATCAAATTTCACACCAATCTCATTAATAAATTTTGCAGTAATTAATCACACTTCGCCAAATTTACAGGGCAGTTGCCGTAATACCAGCCGATGGTGCCTGCAAAATTACATGGAAAACGGTTGAGAATTGCCGTCTAAATTGACGTCTAAATGAATAACTTTTGATAATACTCAATCAAATTTCACACCAATCTCATTAATACCTTTTGCAGTAATTAATCAAACTTCTCCAATTTTACAGGGAAGTTGCCGTAATAGCAGCCAATGTTGCCTGCAAAACTACATGGAAAACGGTTGAGAATCGACGTCTGAATTGACGTCTAAATGAATAACTTTTAATAATAGTCAATCAAATTTTACACCAAGCTCATTAATAACTTCTGCAATAAATAATCAAACTTCGCCAAATTCACACGGAAGTTGCCGTAATACCAGCCGATGGTGCCTGCAAAACTACATCGAAAACGGTTGAGAATTGACGTCTCAATTGACGTCTAAATGAATAACTTTTAATAATACTCAATCAAATTTTACACCAATCTCTTTAATAACTTTTGCAGTTTTTAATCAAACTTCGCCAAATTTACAGGGAAGTTGCCGTAATAACAGCCTATGTTGCCTGCAAAACTACATGGAAAACGGTTGAGAATTGACGTCTGAATTGACGTCTGAATGAATAACTTTTAATAATACTCAATCAAATTTCGCAACAATCTCTTTAATAATTTTTGCAGTAATAAATCAAACTTCGCAAAGTTTACATTAATCAAACTTCGCCAAATGTACAGGGAAGTTGCCGTAATAACAGCCGATGTTGCCTACAAAACTACATGGGAAACGGTTGAGGATTGACTTCTGAATTGACGTCTAAATGAATAACTTTTAAAAAAACTCAATCAAATTTCACACCAAGCTCATTAATAACTTCTGCAATAATTAATCAAACTTCGCAAAGTTTACATTAATCAAACTTCGCCAAATGTACAGGGAAGTTGCCGTAATAACAGCCGATGTTGCCTGCAAAACTACATGGAAAACGGTTGAGAATTGACGTCTGAATTGACGTCTAAATGAATAACTTTTAATAATAGTTAATCAATTTTAACACCAAGCTCATTAATAACTTCTGCAATAATTAATCAAACTTCGCCAAATTTACACGGAAGTTGCCGTAATACCAGCCGATGGTGCCTGCAAAACTACATCGAAAACGGTTGAGAATTGACGTCTGAATTGACGTCTAAATGAATAACTTTTAATAATACTCAATCAAATTTCGCAACAATCTCTTTAATAATTTTTGCAGTAATAAATCAAACTTCGCAAAGTTTACATTGATCAAACTTCGCCAAATGTACAGGGAAGTTGCCGTAATAACAGCCGATGTTGCCTACAAAAACTACATGGGAAACGGTTGAGAATTGACGTCTGAATTGACGTCTAAATGAATAACTTTTAAAAAAACTTAATCAAATTTCACACCAAGCTCATTAATAACTTCTTCAATAATTAATCAAACTTCGCCAAATTTACACTTAAGTTGCCGTAATACCAGCCAATGGTGCCTGCAAAACTACATCGAAAACGGTTGAGAATTGACGTCTGAATTGACGTCTAAATAAATAACTTTTAATGATAGTCAATCAAATTTCACACCAAGCTCATTAATAATGTTTGCAATAAATAATCAAACTTCGCCAAATTTACAGGGAAGTTGCCGTAATACCAGCCGATAGTGCCTGCAAAACTACATGGAAAACAGTTAAGAATTGACGTCTGAATTGACGTCTAAATGAATAACTTTTTAATAATACTCAATCAAATTTTACACCAATCTCATTAATAACTTATGCAGTAATTAATCAAACTTCGCCAAATTTACAGGGAAGTTGCCGTAATAAAAGCTGATGTTGCCTGCAAAACTACATGGAAAACGGTTGAGAATTGACGTCTGAATTGACGTCTAATTGAGTAACTTTTAAAATACTCAATCAAATTTTACACCAATCGCATTAAAAACTTTTGCAGTAATTAATCACACTTCGCCAAATTTACAGGGCAGTTGCCGTAATACCAGCCGATGGTGCCTGCAAAATTACATGGAAAACGGTTGAAGAATTGCCGTCTGAATTGACGTCTAAATGAATAACTTTTGATAATACTCAATCAAATTTCACACCAATCTCATTAATAACTTTTGCAGTAATTAATCAAACTTCACCAATTTTACAGGGAAGTTGCCGTAATAGCAGCCAATGTTGCCTGCAAAACTACATGGAAAACGGTTGAGAATCGACGTCTGAATTGACGTCTAAATGAATAACTTTTAATAATAGTCAATCAAATTTTACACCAAGCTCATTAATAACTTCTGCAATAAATAATCAAACTTCGCCAAATTCACACGGAAGTTGCCGTAATACCAGCCGATGGTGCCTGCAAAACTACATCGAAAACGGTTGAGTATTGACGTCTCAATTGACGTCTAAATGAATAACTTTTAATAATACTCAATCAAATTTTACACCAATCTCTTTAATAACTTTTGCAGTTTTTAATCAAACTTCGCCAAATTTACAGGGAAGTTGCCGTAATAACAGCATATGTTGCCTGCAAAACTACATGGAAAACGGTTGAGAATTGACGTCTGAATTGACGTCTGAATGAATAACTTTTAATAATACTCAATCAAATTTCGCAACAATCTCTTTAATAATTTTTGCAGTAATAAATCAAACTTCGCAAAGTTTACATTAATCAAACTTCGCCAAATGTACAGGAAGTTGCCGTAATAGCAGCCGATGTTGCCTACAAAACTACATGGGAAACGGTTGAGAATTGACTTCTGAATTGACGTCTAAATGAATAACTTTAAAAAAACTCAATCAAATTTCACACCAAGCTCATTAATAACTTCTGCAATAATTAATCAAACTTCGCAAAGTTTACATTAATCAAACTTCGCCAAATGTACAGGGAAGTTGCCGTAATAACAGCCGATGTTGCCTGCAAAACTACATGGAAAACGGTTGAGAATTGACGTCTGAATTGACGTCTAAATGAATAACTTTTTAATAATAGTTAATCAATTTTAACACCAAGCTCATTAATAACTTCTGCAATAATTAATCAAACTTCGCCAAATTTACACGGAAGTTGCCGTAATACCAGCCGATGGTGCCTGCAAAACTACATCGAAAACGGTTGAGAATTGACGTCTGAATTGACGTCTAAATGAATAACTTTTAATAATACTCAATCAAATTTCGCAACAATCTCTTTAATAATTTTTGCAGTAATAAATCAAACTTCGCAAAGTTTACATTAATCAAACTTCGCCAAATGTACAGGGAAGTTGCCGTAATAACAGCCAATGTTGCCTACAAAACTACATGGGAAACGGTTGAGAATTGACGTCTGAATTGACGTCTAAATGAATAACTTTTAAAAAAACTTAATCAAATTTCACACCAAGCTCATTAATAACTTCTGCAATAATTAATCAAACTTCGCCAAATTTACACTTAAGTTGCCGTAATACCAGCCAATGGTGCCTGCAAAACTACATCGAAAACGGTTGAGAATTGACGTCTGAATTGACGTCTAAATGAATAACTTTTAATAATACTCAATCAAATTTCACACCAATCTCATTAATAACTTTTGCAGTAATTAATCAAACTTCGCAAATTTACAGGGAAGTTGCCGTAATAACAGCCAATGCTGCCTGCAAAACTACAAGGAAAACGGTTGAGAATTGACGTCTGAATTGACGTCTAAATGAATAACTTTTAATGATAGTCAATCAAATTTCACACCAAGCTCATTAATAATGTTTGCAATAAATAATCAAACTTCGCCAAATTTACAGGGAAGTTGCCGTAATACCAACCGATAGTGCCTGCAAAACTACATGGAAAAACAGTTAAGAATTGACGTCTGAATTGACGTCTAAATGAATAACTTTTAATAATACTCAATCAAATTTTACACCAATCTCATTAATAACTTATGCAGTAATTAATCAAACTTCGCCAAATTTACAGGGAAGTTGCCGTAATAAAAGCTGATGTTGCCTGCAAAACTACATGGAAAACGGTTGAGAATTGACGTCTGAATTGACGTCTAATTGAGTAAACTTTTAAAAATACTCAATCAAATTTTACACCAATCGCATTAAAAACTTTTGCAGTAATTAATCACACTTCGCCAAATTTACAGGGCAGTTGCCGTAATACCAACCGATGGTGCCTGCAAAATCACATGGGAAACGGTTGAGAATTGACGTCTGAATTGAATTCTAAATGAATAACTTTTTGATAATACTCAATCAAATTTTACACCAATCTCATTAATAACTTTTGCAGTAATTAATCAAACTTCGCCAAATTTACACGGAAGTTGCCGTAATAACAGCCAATGTTGCCTGCAAAACTACATGGAAAACGGTTGAGAATCGACGTCTGAATTGACGTCTAAATGAATAACTTTTAATATTAGTCAATCAAATTTCACACCAAACTCATTATTAACTTCTGCAATAATTACTCAAACTTCGCCAAATTCACACGGGAGTTGCCGTAATACCAGCCGATGGTGCCTGCAAAACTACATCGAAAACGGTTGAGAATTGACGTCTAAATTGACGTCTAAATGAATAAATTTTAATAATACTCAATCAAATTGCGCAACAATCTCTTTAATAATTTTTGCAGTAATAAATCAAACTTCGCAAAGTTTACATTAATCAAACTTCGCCAAATGTACAGGAAAGTTGCCGTAAGAACAGCCGATGTTGCCTGCAAAACTACATGGAAAACGGTTGAGAATTGACGTCTGAATTGACGTCTAAATGAGTAACTTTTAATAATACTCAATCAAATTTCACACCAATCTGATAAATAAATTTTGCAGTAATGAATCAAACTTCGCCAAATTTACAGGGAAGTTGCCGTAATAACAGCCAATGTTGCCTGCAAAACTACATGGAAAACGGTTAAGAATCGACGTCTGAATTGACGTCTAAATGAATAACTTTTAATAATACTGAATCAAATTTCAAACCTATCTCATTAATAACTTCTGCAGTAATTAATCACACTTCGCCAAATTTACAGGGCAGTTGCCGTAATACCAGCCGATGGTGCCTGCAAAATTACATGGAAAACGGTTGAGAATTGCCGTCTGAATTGACGTCTAAATGAATAACTTTTGATAATACTCAATCAAATTTCACACCAATCTCATTTATAACTTTTGCAGTAATTAATCAAACTTCTCCAATTTTACAGGGAAGTTGCCGTAATAGCAGCCAATGTTGCCTGCAAAACTTCATGGAAAACGGTTGAGAATCGACGTCTGAATTGACGTCTAAATGAATAACTTTTAATAATACTGAATCAAATTTCAAACCTATCTCATTAATAACTTCTGCAGTAATTAATCAAACTTCGCCAAATTTACAGGGAAGTTGCCGTAATACCAGCCGATGGTGCCTGCAAAACTACATGGAAAACAGTTGAGAATTGACGTCTGAATTGACGTCTAAATGAATAACTTTTAATAATTCTCAATCAAATTTCACACCTAGCTCATTAATAACTTCTGCAATAATTAATCAAACTCCGCCAAATTTACACTTAAGTTGCCGTAATATCAGCCGATGGTGCCTGCAAAACTACATCGAAAACGGTTG
>CAXHKU010000859.1:0-79470 GCA_964017125.1 Flabesymbios commensalis | reverse complement strand
ATCAAATTTCAAACCAATCTCATTAATAACTTTTGTAGTAATTAATTAAACTTCGCCAAATTTACAGGGAAGTTGCCGTAATACCAGCCGATGGTGCCTGCAAAACTACATGGAACACGGTTGAGAATTGACGTCTGAATTGACGTCTAAATGAATAAGTTTTAAAAATATTCAATCAATTTTCACACTAATCTCATTAATAACTTTTGAAGTACTTAATCAAACTTTGCCAAATTTACAGGGAAATTGCCGTAATACACGCCGATGGTGCCTGCAAAACTACATGGAAAACGATTGAGAATTGACGTCTGAATTGACGTCTAAATGAATAACTTTTAAAAATATTCAATCAATTTTCACACTAAGCTCATTAATAACTTTTGCAGTACTTAATCAAACTTTGCCAAATTTACAGGGAGGTTGCCGTAATATCAGCCGATGTTGCCTGCAAAACTACATGGAAAACGATTCAGAATTGACGTCTGAATTGACGTCTAAATGAATAACTTTTAAAAATATTCAATTAATTTTAACACTAAGCTCATTAATAACTTTCGAAGTACTTAATAAAACTTTGCCAAATTTACAGGGAATTTGACGTAATACCAGGTGATGGTTCCTGCAAAATTACATGGAAAACGGTTGAGAATTGACGTCTGAATCGACGTCTAAATGAATAACTTTTAAAAATATTCAATTAATTTTCACACTAAGCTCATTAATAACTTTTGAAGTACTTAATCAAACTCTGCCAAATATACAGGGAAGTTGCCGTAATACCAGCCGATGGTGCCTGCAAAACTACATGGAAAACGATTGAGAATTGACGTCTGAATTGACGTCTAAATGAATAACTTTTAAAAATATTCAATCAATTTTCACACTAAGCTCTTTAATAACTTTCGAAGTACTTAATCAAACTTTGCCAAATTTACAGGGAAGTTGCCGTAATACCAGCCGATGGTGCCTGCAAAACTACATGGAACACGGTTGAGAATTGACGTCTGAATTGACGTCTAAATGAATAAGTTTTAAAAATATTCAATCAATTTTCACACTAATCTCATTAATAACTTTTGAAGTACTTAATCAAACTTTGCCAAATTTACAGGGAAATTGCCGTAATACCAGCCGATGGTGCCTGCAAAACTACATGGAACACGGTTGAGAATTGACGTCTGAATTGACGTCTAAATGAATAACTTTTAAAAATATTCAATCAATTTTCACACTAATCTCATTAATAACTTTTGAAGTACTTAATCAAACTTTGCCAAATTTACAGGGAAATTGTCGTAATACCAGCCGATGGTGCCTGCAAAACTACATGGAAAACGATTGAGAATTGACGTCTGAATTGACGTCTAACTGAATAACTTTTAAAAATATTCAATCAATTTTCACATTAAGCTCATCAATAACTTTCGAAGTACTTAATCAAACGTTGCCAAATTTACAGGGAAATTGCCGTAATACCAGGTGATGGTTCCTGCAAAATTACATGAGAAACAGTTGAGAATTGAGTCTGAATCGACGTCTAAATGAATAACTTTTAAAAATATTCAATCAATTTTCACACTAAGCTCATTAATAACTTTTGAAGTACTTAATCAAACTTTGCCAAATTTACAGGGAAGTTGCCGTAATACCAGCCGATGGTGCCTGCAAAACTACGTGGAACACGGTTGAGAATTGACGTCTGAATTGACGTCTAAATGAATAACTTTAAAAAATATTCAATCAATTTTCACATTAAGCTCATTAATAACTTTTGCAGTACTTAATCAAACTTTGCCAAATTTACAAGGAAGTTGCCGTAATACCAGCCGATGGTGCCTGCAAAACTACATGGAAAACGATTGAGAATTGACGTCTGAATTGACGTCTAAATGAATAACTTTTAAAAATATTCAATCAATTTTAACACTAAGCTCATTAATAACTTTCGTAGTACTTAATCAAACTTTGCCAAATTTACAGGGAAATTGACGTAATACCAGGTGATGGTTCCTGCAAAATTACATGGAAAACGGTTGAGAATTGACGTCTGAATCGACGTCTAAATGAATAACTTTTAAAAATATTCAATTAATTTTCACACTAAGCTCATTAATAACTTTTGAAGTACTTAATCAAACTCTGCCAAATTTACAGGGAAGTTGCCGTAATACCAGCCGATGGTGCCTGCAAATCAACATGGAAAACGATTGAGAATTGACGTCTGAATTGACGTCTAAATGAATAACTTTTAAAAATATTCAATCAATTTTCACACTAAGCTCTTTAATAACTTTCGAAGTACTTAATCAAACTTTGCCAAATTTACAGGGAAGTTGCCGTAATACCAGCCGATGGTGCCTGCAAAACTACATGGAACACGGTTGAGAATTGACGTCTGAATTGACGTCTAAATGAATAACTTTTAAAAATATTCAATCAATTTTCACACTAATCTCATTAATAACGTTTGAAATACTTAATCAAACTTTGCCAAATTTACAGGGAAATTGCCGTAATACCAGCCGATGGTGCCTGCAAAACTACATGGAAAACGATTGAGAATTGACGTCTGAATTGACGTCTAAATGAATAACTTTTAAAAATATTCAATCAATTTTCACACTAAGCTCATTAATAACTTTTGCAGTACTTAATCAAACTTTGCCAAATTTACAGGGAAGTTGCCGTAATACCAGCCGATGGTGCCTGCAAAACTACATGGAACACGATTCAGAATTGACGTCTGAATTGACGTCTAAATGAATAACTTTTAAAAATATTCAATCAATTTTACCACTAAGCTCAATAATAACTTTCGAAGTACTTAATCAAACTTTGCCAAATTTACAGGGAAATCGACGTAATACCAGGTGATGGTTCCTGCAAAATTACATGGAAAACGGTTGAGAATTGACGTCTGAATCGACGTCTAAATGAATAACTTTTAAAAATATTCAATTAATTTTCACACTAATCTCATTAATAACTTTTGAAGTACTTAATCAGACTCTGCCAAATTTACAGGGAAGTTGCCGTAATACCAGCCGATGGTGCCTGCAAAACTACATGGAACACGGTTGAGAATTGACGTCTGAATTGACGTCTAAATGAATAAGTTTTAAAAATATTCAATCAATTTTCACACTAATCTCATTAATAACTTTTGAAGTACTTAATCAAACTTTGCCAAATTTACAGGGAAATTGCCGTAATACACGCCGATGGTGCCTGCAAAACTACATGGAAAACGATTGAGAATTGACGTCTGAATTGACGTCTAAATGAATAACTTTTAAAAATATTCAATCAATTTTCACACTAAGCTCATTAATAACTTTTGCAGTACTTAATCAAACTTTGCCAAATTTACAGGGAGGTTGCCGTAATATCAGCCGATGTTGCCTGCAAAACTACATGGAAAACGATTCAGAATTGACGTCTGAATTGACGTCTAAATGAATAACTTTTAAAAATATTCAATTAATTTTAACACTAAGCTCATTAATAACTTTCGAAGTACTTAATAAAACTTTGCCAAAT
The DNA here is from genome assembly GCA_964017125.1 of Flabesymbios commensalis. Lineage (NCBI taxonomy): Eukaryota > Metazoa > Annelida > Polychaeta > Terebellida > Flabelligeridae > Flabesymbios > Flabesymbios commensalis. Next base: position 75,930 of record CAXHKU010000859.1, on the reverse strand, counting down.
TTACAGGGAATTTGACGTAATACCAGGTGATGGTTCCTGCAAAATTACATGGAAAACGGTTGAGAATTGACGTCTGAATCGACGTCTAAATGAATAACTTTTAAAAATATTCAATTAATTTTCACACTAATCTCATTAATAACTTTTGAAGTACTTAATCAAACTCTGCCAAATATACAGGGAAGTTGCCGTAATACCAGCCGATGGTGCCTGCAAAACTACATGGAAAACGATTGAGAATTGACGTCTGAATTGACGTCTAAATGAATAACTTTTAAAAATATTCAATCAATTTTCACACTAAGCTCTTTAATAACTTTCGAAGTACTTAATCAAACTTTGCCAAATTTACAGGGAAGTTGCCGTAATACCAGCCGATGGTGCCTGCAAAACTACATGGAACACGGTTGAGAATTGACGTCTGAATTGACGTCTAAATGAATAAGTTTTAAAAATATTCAATCAATTTTCACACTAATCTCATTAATAACTTTTGAAGTACTTAATCAAACTTTGCCAAATTTACAGGGAAATTGCCGTAATACCAGCCGATGGTGCCTGCAAAACTACATGGAACACGGTTGAGAATTGACGTCTGAATTGACGTCTAAATGAATAACTTTTAAAAATATTCAATCAATTTTCACACTAATCTCATTAATAACTTTTGAAGTACTTAATCAAACTTTGCCAAATTTACAGGGAAATTGTCGTAATACCAGCCGATGGTGCCTGCAAAACTACATGGAAAACGATTGAGAATTGACGTCTGAATTGACGTCTAACTGAATAACTTTTAAAAATATTCAATCAATTTTCACATTAAGCTCATCAATAACTTTTGAAGTACTTAATCAAACTTTGCCAAATTTACAGGGAAATTGCCGTAATACCAGCCGATGGTGCCTGCAAAACTACATGGAACACGGTTGAGAATTGACGTCTGAATTGACGTCTAAATGAATAACTTTTAAAAATATTCAATCAATTTTCACACTAATCTCATTAATAACTTTTGAAGTACTTAATCAAACTTTGCCAAATTTACAGGGAAATTGTCGTAATACCAGCCGATGGTGCCTGCAAAACTACATGGAAAACGATTGAGAATTGACGTCTGAATTGACGTCTAACTGAATAACTTTTAAAAATATTCAATCAATTTTCACATTAAGCTCATCAATAACTTTCGAAGTACTTAATCAAACGTTGCCAAATTTACAGGGAAATTGCCGTAATACCAGGTGATGGTTCCTGCAAAATTACATGAGAAACAGTTGAGAATTGAGTCTGAATCGACGTCTAAATGAATAACTTTTAAAAATATTCAATCAATTTTCACACTAAGCTCATTAATAACTTTTGAAGTACTTAATCAAACTTTGCCAAATTTACAGGGAAGTTGCCGTAATACCAGCCGATGGTGCCTGCAAAACTACGTGGAACACGGTTGAGAATTGACGTCTGAATTGACGTCTAAATGAATAACTTTAAAAAATATTCAATCAATTTTCACATTAAGCTCATTAATAACTTTTGCAGTACTTAATCAAACTTTGCCAAATTTACAAGGAAGTTGCCGTAATACCAGCCGATGGTGCCTGCAAAACTACATGGAAAACGATTGAGAATTGACGTCTGAATTGACGTCTAAATGAATAACTTTTAAAAATATTCAATCAATTTTAACACTAAGCTCATTAATAACTTTCGTAGTACTTAATCAAACTTTGCCAAATTTACAGGGAAATTGACGTAATACCAGGTGATGGTTCCTGCAAAATTACATGGAAAACGGTTGAGAATTGACGTCTGAATCGACGTCTAAATGAATAACTTTTAAAAATATTCAATTAATTTTCACACTAAGCTCATTAATAACTTTTGAAGTACTTAATCAAACTCTGCCAAATATACAGGGAAGTTGCCGTAATACCAGCCGATGGTGCCTGCAAATCAACATGGAAAACGATTGAGAATTGACGTCTGAATTGACGTCTAAATGAATAACTTTTAAAAATATTCAATCAATTTTCACACTAAGCTCTTTAATAACTTTCGAAGTACTTAATCAAACTTTGCCAAATTTACAGGGAAGTTGCCGTAATACCAGCCGATGGTGCCTGCAAAACTACATGGAACACGGTTGAGAATTGACGTCTGAATTGACGTCTAAATGAATAACTTTTAAAAATATTCAATCAATTTTCACACTAATCTCATTAATAACGTTTGAAGTACTTAATCAAACTTTGCCAAATTTACAGGGAAATTGCCGTAATACCAGCCGATGGTGCCTGCAAAACTACATGGAAAACGATTGAGAATTGACGTCTGAATTGACGTCTAAATGAATAACTTTTAAAAATATTCAATCAATTTTCACACTAAGCTCATTAATAACTTTTGCAGTACTTAATCAAACTTTGCCAAACTTACAGGGAAGTTGCCGTAATACCAGCCGATGGTGCCTGCAAAACTACATGGAACACGATTCAGAATTGACGTCTGAATTGACGTCTAAATGAATAACTTTTAAAAATATTCAATCAATTTTACCACTAAGCTCAATAATAACTTTCGAAGTACTTAATCAAACTTTGCCAAATTTACAGGGAAATTGACGTAATACCAGGTGATGGTTCCTGCAAAATTACATGGAAAACGGTTGAGAATTGACGTCTGAATCGACGTCTAAATGAATAACTTTTAAAAATATTCAATTAATTTTCACTCTAAGCTCATTAATAACTTTTGAAGTACTTAATCAAACTCTGCCAAATTTGCAGGGAAGTTGCCGTAATACCAGCCGATGGTGCCTGCAAAACTACATGGAGCACGGTTGAGAATTGACGTCTGAATTGACGTCTAAATGAATAAGTTTTAAAAATATTCAATCAATTTTCACACTAATCTCATTAATAACGTTTGAAGTACTTAATCAAACTTTGCCAAATTTACAGGGAAATTGCCGTAATACCAGCCGATGGTGCCTGCAAAACTACATGGAAAACGATTGAGAATTGACGTCTGAATTGACGTCTAAATGAATAACTTTTAAAAATATTCAATCAATTTTAACACTAAGCTCATTAATAACTTTCGTAGTACTTAATCAAACTTTGCCAAATTTACAGGGAAATTGACGTAATACCAGGTGATGGTTCCTGCAAAATTACATGGAAAACGGTTGAGAATTGACGTCTGAATCGACGTCTAAATGAATAACTTTTAAAAATATTCAATTAATTTTCACACTAAGCTCATTAATAACTTTTGAAGTACTTAATCAAACTCTGCCAAATTTACAGGGAAGTTGCCGTAATACCAGCCGATGGTGCCTGCAAAAGAACATGGAAAACGATTGAGAATTGACGTCTGAATTGACGTCTAAATGAATAACTTTTAAAAATATTCAATCAATTTTCACACTAAGCTCTTTAATAACTTTCGAAGTACTTAATCAAACTTTGCCAAATTTACAGGGAAGTTGCCGTAATACCAGCCGATGGTGCCTGCAAAACTACATGGAACACGGTTGAGAATTGACGTCTGAATTGACGTCTAAATGAATAAGTTTTAAAAATATTCAATCAATTTTCACACTAAGCTCATTAATAACTTTTGAAGTACTTAATCAAACTCTGCCAAATTTACAGGGAAGTTGCCGTAATACCAGCCGATGGTGCCTGCAAATCAACATGGAAAACGATTGAGAATTGACGTCTGAATTGACGTCTAAATGAATAACTTTTAAAAATATTCAATCAATTTTCACACTAAGCTCATTAATAACTTTTGCAGTACTTAATCAAACTTTGCCAAATTTACAGGGAAGTTGCCGTAATACCAGCCGATGGTGCCTGCAAAACTACATGGAACACGATTCAGAATTGACGTCTGAATTGACGTCTAAATGAATAACTTTTAAAAATATTCAATCAATTTTACCACTAAGCTCAATAATAACTTTCGAAGTACTTAATCAAACTTTGCCAAATTTACAGGGAAATTGACGTAATACCAGGTGATGGTTCCTGCAAAATTACATGGAAAACGGTTGAGAATTGACGTCTGAATCGACGTCTAAATGAATAACTTTTAAAAATATTCAATTAATTTTCACTCTAAGCTCATTAATAACTTTTGAAGTACTTAATCAAACTCTGCCAAATTTGCAGGGAAGTTGCCGTAATACCAGCCGATGGTGCCTGCAAAACTACATGGAGCACGGTTGAGAATTGACGTCTGAATCGACGTCTAAATGAATAAGTTTTAAAAATATTCAATCAATTTTCACACTAATCTCATTAATAACGTTTGAAGTACTTAATCAAACTTTGCCAAATTTACAGGGAAATTGCCGTAATACCAGCCGATGGTGCCTGCAAAACTACATGGAAAACGATTGAGAATTGACGTCTGAATTGACGTCTAAATGAATAACTTTTAAAAATATTCAATCAATTTTAACACTAAGCTCATTAATAACTTTCGTAGTACTTAATCAAACTTTGCCAAATTTACAGGGAAATTGACGTAATACCAGGTGATGGTTCCTGCAAAATTACATGGAAAACGGTTGAGAATTGACGTCTGAATCGACGTCTAAATGAATAACTTTTAAAAATATTCAATTAATTTTCACACTAAGCTCATTAATAACTTTTGAAGTACTTAATCAAACTCTGCCAAATTTACAGGGAAGTTGCCGTAATACCAGCCGATGGTGCCTGCAAAAGAACATGGAAAACGATTGAGAATTGACGTCTGAATTGACGTCTAAATGAATAACTTTTAAAAATATTCAATCAATTTTCACACTAAGCTCTTTAATAACTTTCGAAGTACTTAATCAAACTTTGCCAAATTTACAGGGAAGTTGCCGTAATACCAGCCGATGGTGCCTGCAAAACTACATGGAACACGGTTGAGAATTGACGTCTGAATTGACGTCTAAATGAATAAGTTTTAAAAATATTCAATCAATTTTCACACTAAGCTCATTAATAACTTTTGAAGTACTTAATCAAACTCTGCCAAATTTACAGGGAAGTTGCCGTAATACCAGCCGATGGTGCCTGCAAATCAACATGGAAAACGATTGAGAATTGACGTCTGAATTGACGTCTAAATGAATAACTTTTAAAAATATTCAATCAATTTTCACACTAAGCTCTTTAATAACTTTCGAAGTACTTAATCAAACTTTGCCAAATTTACAGGGAAGTTGCCGTAATACCAGCCGATGGTGCCTGCAAAACTACATGGAACACGGTTGAGAATTGACGTCTGAATTGACGTCTAAATGAATAACTTTTAAAAATATTCAATCAATTTTCACACTAATCTCATTAATAACGTTTGAAGTACTTAATCAAACTTTGCCAAATTTACAGGGAAATTGCCGTAATACCAGCCGATGGTGCCTGCAAAACTACATGGAACACGGTTGAGAATTGACGTCTGAATTGACGTCTAAATGAATAACTTTTAAAAATATTCAATCAATTTTCACACTAAGCTCATTAATAACTTTTGCAGTACTTAATCAAACTTTGCCAAATTTACAGGGAAATTGCCGTATTACCAGCCGATGGTGCCTGCAAAACTACATGGAAAACGATTGAGAATTGACGTCTGAATTGACGTCTAAATGAATAACTTTTAAAAATATTCAATCAATTTTCACACTAAGCTCATTAATAACTTTTGCAGTACTTAATCAAACTTTGCCAAATTTACAGGGAAGTTGCCGTAATACCAGCCGATGGTGCCTGCAAAACTACATGGAACACGATTCAGAATTGACGTCTGAATTGACGTCTAAATGAATAACTTTTAAAAATATTCAATCAATTTTACCACTAAGCTCAATAATAACTTTCGAAGTACTTAATCAAACTTTGCCAAATTTACAGGGAAATTGACGTAATACCAGGTGATGGTTCCTGCAAAATTACATGGAAAACGGTTGAGAATTGACGTCTGAATCGACGTCTAAATGAATAACTTTTAAAAATATTCAATTAATTTTCACTCTAAGCTCATTAATAACTTTTGAAGTACTTAATCAAACTCTGCCAAATTTGCAGGGAAGTTGCCGTAATACCAGCCGATGGTGCCTGCAAAACTACATGGAGCACGGTTGAGAATTGACGTCTGAATTGACGTCTAAATGAATAACTTTTAAAAATATTCAATCAATTTTCACACTAATCTCATTAATAACGTTTGAAGTACTTAATCAAACTTTGCCAAATTTACAGGGAAATTGCCGTAATACCAGCCGATGGTGCCTGCAAAAGTACATGGAAAACGATTGAGAATTGACGTCTGAATTGACGTCTAAATGAATAACTTTTAAAAATATTCAATCAATTTTAACACTAAGCTCATTAATAACTTTCGTAGTACTTAATCAAACTTTGCCAAATTTACAGGGAAATTGACGTAATACCAGGTGATGGTTCCTGCAAAATTACATGGAAAACGGTTGAGAATTGACGTCTGAATCGACGTCTAAATGAATAACTTTTGAAAATATTCAATTAATTTTCACACTAAGCTCATTAATAACTTTTGAAGTACTTAATCAAACTCTGCCAAATTTACAGGGAAGTTGCCGTAATACCAGCCGATGGTGCCTGCAAAAGAACATGGAAAACGATTGAGAATTGACGTCTGAATTGACGTCTAAATGAATAACTTTTAAAAATATTCAATCAATTTTCACACTAATCTCATTAATAACGTTTGAAGTACTTAATCAAACTTTGCCAAATTTACAGGGAAATTGCCGTAATACCAGCCGATGGTTCCTGCAAAACTACATGGAAAACGATTGAGAATTGACGTCTGAATTGACGTCTAAATGAATAACTTTTAAAAATATTCAATCAATTTTCACACTAAGCTCATCAATAACTTTCGAAGTACTCTATCAAACTTTGCCAAATTTACAGGGAAATTGCCATAATACCAGGTGATGGTTCCTGCGAAATTACATGGAAAACGGTTGAGAATTGAGGTCTGAATTGACGTCTAAATGAATAACTTTTAAAAATATTCAATCAATTTTCACACTAAGCTCATCAATAACTTTCGAAGTACTTAATCAAACTTTGCCAAATTTACAGGGAAATTGCCGTAATACCAGGTGATGGTGCCTGCAAAACTACATGGAACACGGTTGAGAATTGACGTCTGAATTGACGTCTAAATGAATAACTTTTAAAAATATTCAATCAATTTTCACACTAATCTCATTAATAACTTTTGAAGTACTTAATCAAACTTTGCCAAATTTACAGGAAATTGTCGTAATACCAGCCGATGGTGCCTGCAAAACTACATGGAAAACGATTGAGAATTGACGTCTGAATTGACGTCTAACTGAATAACTTTTAAAAATATTCAATCAATTTTCACATTAAGCTCATTAATAACTTTCGTAGTACTTAATCAAACGTTGCCAAATTTACAGGGTAATTGCCGTAATACCAGGTGATGGTTCCTGCAAAATTACATGAGAAACAGTTGAGAATTGAGTCTGAATCGACGTCTAAATGAATAACTTTTAAAAATATTCAATCAATTTTCACACTAAGCTCATTAATAACTTTTGCAGTACTTAATCAAACTTTGCCAAATTTACAGGGAAATTGCCGTAATACCAGCCGATGGTGCCTGCAAAACTACATGGAAAACGATTGAGAATTGACGTCTGAATTGACGTCTAAATGAATAACTTTTAAAAATATTCAATCAATTTTCACACTAAGCTCATTAATAACTTTTGCAGTACTTAATCAAACTTTGCCAAATTTACAGGGAAGTTGCCGTAATACCAGCCGATGGTGCCTGCAAAACTACATGGAACACGATTCAGAATTGACGTCTGAATTGACGTCTAAATGAATAACTTTTAAAAATATTCAATCAATTTTACCACTAAGCTCAATAATAACTTTCGAAGTACTTAATCAAACTTTGCCAAATTTACAGGGAAATTGACGTAATACCAGGTGATGGTTCCTGCAAAATTACATGGAAAACGGTTGAGAATTGACGTCTGAATCGACGTCTAAATGAATAACTTTTAAAAATATTCAATTAATTTTCACTCTAAGCTCATTAATAACTTTTGAAGTACTTAATCAAACTCTGCCAAATTTGCAGGGAAGTTGCCGTAATACCAGCCGATGGTGCCTGCAAAACTACATGGAGCACGGTTGAGAATTGACGTCTGAATTGACGTCTAAATGAATAACTTTTAAAAATATTCAATCAATTTTCACACTAATCTCATTAATAACGTTTGAAGTACTTAATCAAACTTTGCCAAATTTACAGGGAAATTGCCGTAATACCAGCCGATGGTGCCTGCAAAAGTACATGGAAAACGATTGAGAATTGACGTCTGAATTGACGTCTAAATGAATAACTTTTAAAAATATTCAATCAATTTTACCACTAAGCTCATTAATAACTTTCGTAGTACTTAATCAAACTTTGCCAAATTTACAGGGAAATTGACGTAATACCAGGTGATGGTTCCTGCAAAATTACATGGAAAACGGTTGAGAATTGACGTCTGAATCGACGTCTAAATGAATAACTTTTAAAAATATTCAATTAATTTTCACACTAAGCTCATTAATAACTTTTGAAGTACTTAATCAAACTCTGCCAAATTTACAGGGAAGTTGCCGTAATACCAGCCGATGGTGCCTGCAAAAGAACATGGAAAACGATTGAGAATTGACGTCTGAATTGACGTCTAAATGAATAACTTTTAAAAATATTCAATCAATTTTCACACTAAGCTCTTTAATAACTTTCGAAGTACTTAATCAAACTTTGCCAAATTTACAGGGAAGTTGCCGTAATACCAGCCGATGGTGCCTGCAAAACTACATGGAACACGGTTGAGAATTGACGTCTGAATTGACGTCTAAATGAATAAGTTTTAAAAATATTCAATCAATTTTCACACTAATCTCATTAATAACGTTTGAAGTACTTAATCAAACTTTGCCAAATTTACAGGGAAATTGCCGTAATACCAGCCGATGGTTCCTGCAAAACTACATGGAAAACGATTGAGAATTGACGTCTGAATTGACGTCTAAATGAATAACTTTTAAAAATATTCAATCAATTTTCACACTAAGCTCATCAATAACTTTCGAAGTACTCTATCAAACTTTGCCAAATTTACAGGGAAATTGCCATAATACCAGGTGATGGTTCCTGCGAAATTACATGGAAAACGGTTGAGAATTGAGGTCTGAATTGACGTCTAAATGAATAACTTTTAAAAATATTCAATCAATTTTCACACTAAGCTCATCAATAACTTTCGAAGTACTTAATCAAACTTTGCCAAATTTACAGGGAAATTGCCGTAATACCAGGTGATGGTGCCTGCAAAACTACATGGAACACGGTTGAGAATTGACGTCTGAATTGACGTCTAAATGAATAACTTTTAAAAATATTCAATCAATTTTCACACTAATCTCATTAATAACTTTTGAAGTACTTAATCAAACTTTGCCAAATTTACAGGGAAATTGTCGTAATACCAGCCGATGGTGCCTGCAAAACTACATGGAAAACGATTGAGAATTGACGTCTGAATTGACGTCTAACTGAATAACTTTTAAAAATATTCAATCAATTTTCACATTAAGCTCATTAATAACTTTCGTAGTACTTAATCAAACGTTGCCAAATTTACAGGGTAATTGCCGTAATACCAGGTGATGGTTCCTGCAAAATTACATGAGAAACAGTTGAGAATTGAGTCTGAATCGACGTCTAAATGAATAACTTTTAAAAATATTCAATCAATTTTCACACTAAGCTCATTAATAACTTTTGAAGTACTTAATCAAACTTTGCCAAATTTACAGGGAAGTTGCCGTAATACCAGCCGATGGTGTCTGCAAAACTACGTGGAACACGGTTGAGAATTGACGTCTGAATTGACGTCTAAATGAATAACTTTTAAAAATATTCAATCAATTTTCACACTAAGCTCATTAATAACTTTTGCAGTACTTAATCAAACTCTGCCAAATTTACAGGGAAGTTGCCGTAATACCAGCCGATGGTGCCTGCAAAACTACATGGAAAACGATTCAGAATTGACGTCTGAATTGACGTCTAAATGAATAACTTTTAAAAATATTCAATCAATTTTAACACTAAGCTCATTAATAACTTTCGTAGTACTTAATCAAACTTTGCCAAATTTACAGGGAAATTGACGTAATACCAGGTGATGGTTCCTGCAAAATTACATGGAAAACGGTTGAGAATTGACGTCTGAATCGACGTCTAAATGAATAACTTTTAAAAATATTCAATTAATTTTCACACTAATCTCATTAATAACTTTTGAAGTACTTAATCAAACTCTGCCAAATTTACAGGGAAGTTGCCGTAATACCAGCCGATGGTGCCTGCAAAACAACATGGAAAACGATTGAGAATTGACGTCTGAATTGACGTCTAAATGAATAACTTTTAAAAATATTCAATCAATTTTCACACTAAGCTCTTTAATAACTTTCGAAGTACTTAATCAAACTTTGCCAAATTTACAGGGAAGTTGCCGTAATACCAGCCGATGGTGCCTGCAAAACTACATGGAACACGGTTGAGAATTGACGTCTGAATTGACGTCTAAATGAATAACTTTTAAAAATATTCAATCAATTTTCACACTAATCTCATTAATAACGTTTGAAGTACTTAATCAAACTTTGCCAAATTTACAGGGAAATTGCCGTAATACCAGCCGATGGTGCCTGCAAAACTACATGGAAAACGATTGAGAATTGACGTCTGAATTGACGTCTAAATGAATAACTTTTAAAAATATTCAATCAATTTTCACACTAAGCTCATTAATAACTTTTGCAGTACTTAATCAAACTTTGCCAAATTTACAGGGAAGTTGCCGTAATACCAGCCGATGGTGCCTGCAAAACTACATGGAAAACGATTGAGAATTGACGTCTAAATTGACGTCTAAATGAATAACTTTTAAAAATATTCAATCAATTTTCACACTAAGCTCTTTAATAACTTTCGAAGTACTTAATCAAACTTTGCCAAATTTACAGGGAAGTTGCCGTAATACCAGCCGATGGTGCCTGCAAAACTACATGGAACACGGTTGAGAATTGACGTCTGAATTGACGTCTAAATGAATAACTTTTAAAAATATTCAATCAATTTTCACACTAATCTCATTAATAACGTTTGAAGTACTTAATCAAACTTTGCCAAATTTACAGGGAAATTGCCGTAATACCAGCCGATGGTGCCTGCAAAACTACATGGAAAACGATTGAGAATTGACGTCTGAATTGACGTCTAAATGAATAACTTTTAAAAATATTCAATCAATTTTCACACTAAGCTCATTAATAACTTTTGCAGTACTTAATCAAACTTTGCCAAATTTACAGGGAAGTTGCCGTAATACCAGCCGATGGTGCCTGCAAAACTACATGGAACACGATTCAGAATTGACGTCTGAATTGACGTCTAAATGAATAACTTTTAAAAATATTCAATCAATTTTACCACTAAGCTCAATAATAACTTTCGAAGTACTTAATCAAACTTTGCCAAATTTACAGGGAAATTGCCATAATACCAGGTGATGGTTCCTGCGAAATTACATGGAAAACGGTTGAGAATTGAGGTCTGAATTGACGTCTAAATGAATAACTTTTAAAAATATTCAATCAATTTTCACACTAAGCTCATCAATAACTTTCGAAGTACATAATCAAACTTTGCCAAATTTACAGGGAAATTGCCGTAATACCAGGTGATGGTGCCTGCAAAACTACATGGAACACGGTTGAGAATTGACGTCTGAATTGACGTCTAAATGGATAACTTTTAAAAATATTCAATCAATTTTCACACTAATCTCATTAATAACTTTTGAAGTACTTAATCAAACTTTGCCAAATTTACAGGGAAATTGTCGTAATACCAGCCGATGGTGCCTGCAAAACTACATGGAAAACGATTGAGAATTGACGTCTGAATTGACGTCTAACTGAATAACTTTTAAAAATATTCAATCAATTTTCACATTAAGCTCATTAATAACTTTCGTAGTACTTAATCAAACGTTGCCAAATTTACAGGGTAATTGCCGTAATACCAGGTGATGGTTCCTGCAAAATTACATGAGAAACAGTTGAGAATTGAGTCTGAATCGACGTCTAAATGAATAACTTTTAAAAAATATTCAATCAATTTTCACACTAAGCTCATTAATAACTTTTGAAGTACTTAATCAAACTTTGCCAAAATTTACAGGGAAGTTGCCGTAATACCAGCCGATGGTGCCTGCAAAACTACGTGGAACACGGTTGAGAATTGACGTCTGAATTGACGTCTAAATGAATAACTTTTAAAAATATTCAATCAATTTTCACACTAAGCTCATTAATAACTTTTGCAGTACTTAATCAAACTCTGCCAAATTTACAGGGAAGTTGCCGTAATACCAGCCGATGGTGCCTGCAAAACTACATGGAAAACGATTCAGAATTGACGTCTGAATTGACGTCTAAATGAATAACTTTTAAAAATATTCAATCAATTTTCACACTAAGCTCTTTAATAACTTTCGAAGTACTTAATCAAACTTGCCAAATTTACAGGGAAGTTGCCGTAATACCAGCCGATGGTGCCTGCAAAACTACATGAACACGGTGAGAATTGACGTCTGAATTGACGTCTAAATGAATAAGTTTTAAAAATATTCAATCAATTTTCACACTAATCTCATTAATAACGTTTGAAGTACTTAATCAAACTTTGCCAAATTTACAGGGAAATTGCCGTAATACCAGCCGATGGTTCCTGCAAAACTACATGGAAAACGATTGAGAAATTGACGTCTGAATTGACGTCTAAATGAATAACTTTTAAAAATATTCAATCAATTTTCACACTAAGCTCATCAATAACTTTCGAAGTACTCTATCAAACTTGCCAAATTTACAGGGAAATTGCCATAATACCAGGTGATGGTTCCTGCGAAATTACATGGAAAACGGTTGAGAATTGAGGTCTGAATTGACGTCTAAATGAATAACTTTTAAAAATATTCAATCAATTTTCACACTAAGCTCATCAATAACTTTCGAAGTACATAATCAAACTTTGCCAAATTTACAGGGAAATTGCCGTAATACCAGGTGATGGTGCCTGCAAAACTACATGGAACACGGTTGAGAATTGACGTCTGAAATGACGTCTAAATGGATAACTTTTAAAAATATTCAATCAATTTTCACACTAATCTCATTAATAACTTTTGAAGTACTTAATCAAACTTTGCCAAATTTACAGGGAAATTGTCGTAATACCAGCCGATGGTGCCTGCAAAACTACATGGAAAACGATTGAGAATTGACGTCTGAATTGACGTCTAACTGAATAACTTTTAAAAATATTCAATCAATTTTCACATTAAGCTCATTAATAACTTTCGTAGTACTTAATCAAACGTTGCCAAATTTACAGGGTAATTGCCGTAATACCAGGTGATGGTTCCTGCAAAATTACATGGAAAACGGTTGAGAATTGACGTCTGAATCGACGTCTAAATGAATAACTTTTAAAAATATTCAATTAATTTTCACACTAATCTCATTAATAACTTTTGAAGTACTTAATCAAACTCTGCCAAATTTACAGGGAAGTTGCCGTAATACCAGCCGATGGTGCCTGCAAAACTACATGGAACACGGTTGAGAAATTGACGTCTGAATTGACGTCTAAATGAATAACTTTTAAAAATATTCAATCAATTTTCACACTAATCTCATTAATAACGTTTGAAGTACTTAATCAAACTTTGCCAAATTTACAGGGAAGTTGCCGTAATACCAGCCGATGGTGCCTGCAAAACAACATGGAAAACGATTGAGAATTGACGTCTGAATTGACGTCTAAATGAATAACTTTTAAAAATATTCAATCAATTTTCACACTAAGCTCTTTAATAACTTTCGAAGTACTTAATCAAACTTTGCCAAATTTACAGGGAAGTTGCTGTAATACCAGCCGATGGTGCCTGCAAAACTACATGGAAAACGATTGAGAATTGACGTCTGAATTGACGTCTAAATGAATAACTTTTAAAAATATTCAATCAATTTTCACACTAAGCTCATCAATAACTTTCGAAGTACTTAATCAAACTTTGCCAAATTTACAGGGAAATTGCCGTAATACCAGGTGATGGTGCCTGCAAAACTACATGGAACACGGTTGAGAATTGACGTCTGAATTGACGTCTAAATGGATAACTTTTAAAAATATTCAATCAATTTTCACACTAATCTCATTAATAACTTTTGAAGTACTTAATCAAACTTTGCCAAATTTACAGGGAAATTGTCGTAATACCAGCCGATGGTGCCTGCAAAACTACATGGAAAACGATTGAGAATTGACGTCTGAATTGACGTCTAACTGAATAACTTTTAAAAATATTCAATCAATTTTCACATTAAGCTCATTAATAACTTTCGTAGTACTTAATCAAACGTTGCCAAAATTTACAGGGTAATTGCCGTAATACCAGGTGATGGTTCCTGCAAAATTACATGAGAAACAGTTGAGAATTGAGTCTGAATCGACGTCTAAATGAATAACTTTTAAAAATATTCAATCAAATTTTCACACTAAGCTCATTAATAACTTTTGAAGTACTTAATCAAACTTTGCCAAATTTACAGGGAAGTTGCCGTAATACCAGCCGATGGTGCCTGCAAAACTACGTGGAACACGGTTGAGAATTGACGTCTGAATTGACGTCTAAATGAATAACTTTTAAAAATATTCAATCAATTTTCACACTAAGCTCATTAATAACTTTTGCAGTACTTAATCAAACTCTGCAAATTTACAGGGAAGTTGCCGTAATACCAGCCGATGGTGCCTGCAAAACTACATGGAAAACGATTCAGAATTGACGTCTGAATTGACGTCTAAATGAATAACTTTTAAAAATATTCAATCAATTTTAACACTAAGCTCATTAATAACTTTCGTAGTACTTAATCAAACTTTGCCAAATTTACAGGGAAATTGACGTAATACCAGGTGATGGTTCCTGCAAAATTACATGGAAAACGGTTGAGAATTGACGTCTGAATCGACGTCTAAATGAATAACTTTTAAAAATATTCAATTAATTTTCACACTAATCTCATTAATAACTTTTGAAGTACTTAATCAAACTCTGCCAAATTTACAGGGAAGTTGCCGTAATACCAGCCGATGGTGCCTGCAAAACTACATGGAACACGGTTGAGAATTGACGTCTGAATTGACGTCTAAATGAATAACTTTTAAAAATATTCAATCAATTTTCACACTAATCTCATTAATAACGTTTGAAGTACTTAATCAAACTTTGCCAAATTTACAGGGAAGTTGCCGTAATACCAGCCGATGGTGCCTGCAAAACAACATGGAAAACGATTGAGAATTGACGTCTGAATTGACGTCTAAATGAATAACTTTTAAAAATATTCAATCAATTTTCACACTAAGCTCTTTAATAACTTTCGAAGTACTTAATCAAACTTTGCCAAATTTACAGGGAAGTTGCCGTAATACCAGCCGATGGTGCCTGCAAAACTACATGGAACACGGTGAGAATTGACGTCTGAATTGACGTCTAAATGAATAACTTTTAAAAATATTCAATCAATTTTCACACTAATCTCATTAATAACGTTTGAAGTACTTAATCAAACTTTGCCAAATTAACAGGGAAATTGCCGTAATACCAGCCGATGGTGCCTGCAAAACTACATGGAAAACGATTGAGAATTGACGTCTGAATTGACGTCTAAATGAATAACTTTTAAAAATATTCAATCAATTTTCACACTAAGCTCATTAATAACTTTTGCAGTACTTAATCAAACTCTGCCAAATTTACAGGGAAGTTGCCGTAATACCAGCCGATGGTGCCTGCAAAACTACATGGAAAACGATTCAGAATTGACGTCTGAATTGACGTCTAAATGAATAACTTTTAAAAATATTCAATCAATTTTAAGACTAAGCTCATTAATAACTTTCGTAGTACTTAATCAAACTTTGCCAAATTTACAGGGAAATTGACGTAATACCAGGTGATGGTTCCCTGCAAAATTACATGGAAAACGGTTGAGAATTGACGTCTGAATCGACGTCTAAGTGAATAACTTTTAAAAATATTCAATTAATTTTCACACTAATCTCATTAATAACTTTTGAAGTACTTAATCAAACTCTGCCAAATTTACAGGGAAGTTGCCGTAATACCAGCCGATGGTGCCTGCAAAACTACATGGAACACGGTTGAGAATTGACGTCTGAATTGACGTCTAAATGAATAACTTTTAAAAATATTCAATCAATTTTCACACTAATCTCATTAATAACGTTTGAAGTACTTAATCAAACTTTGCCAAATTTACAGGGAAGTTGCCGTAATACCAGCCGATGGTGCCTGCAAAACAACCATGGAAAACGATTGAGAATTGACGTCTGAAATGAAGTCTAAATGAATAACTTTTAAAAATATTCAATCAATTTTCACACTAAGCTCTTAATAACTTTCGAAGTACTTAATCAAACTTTGCCAAATTTACAGGGAAGTTGCCGTAATACCAGCCGATGGTGCCTGCAAAACTACATGGAACACGGTTGAGAATAGACGTCTGAATTGACGTCTAAATGAATAACTTTTAAAAATATTCAATCAATTTTCACACTAAGCTCATTAATAACTTTCGAAGTACTTAATCAAACTTTGCCAAATTTACAGGGAAATTGACGTAATACCAGGTGATGGTTCCTGCAAAATTACATGGAAAACGGTTGAGAATTGACGTCTGAATCGACGTCTAAATGAATAACTTTTAAAAATATTCAATTAATTTTCACTCTAAGCTCATTAATAACTTTTGAAGTACTTAATCAAACTCTGCCAAATTTGCAGGGAAGTTGCCGTAATACCAGCCGATGGTGCCTGCAAAACTACATGGAGCACGGTTGAGAAATTGACGTCTGAATTGACGTCTAAATGAATAAGTTTTAAAATATTCAATCAATTATCACACTAATCTCATTAATAACGTTTGAAGTACTTAATCAAACTTTGCCAAATTTACAGGGAAATTGCCGTAATACCAGCCGATGGTGCCTGCAAAACTACATGGAACACGATTCAGAATTGACGTCTGAATTGACGTCTAAATGAATAACTTTTAAAAATATTCAATCATTTTCACACTAAGCTCTTTAATAACTTTCGAAGTACTTAATCAAACTTTGCCAAATTTACAGGGAAGTTGCCGTAATACCAGCCGATGGTGCCTGCAAAACTACATGGAACACGGTTGAGAATTGACGTCTGAATTGACGTCTAAATGAATAAGTTTTAAAAATATTCAATCAATTTTCACACTAATCTCATTAATAACTTTTGAAGTACTTAATCAAACTTTGCCAAAATTACAGGGAAATTGACGTCATACCAGGTGATGGCTCCTGCAAAATTACATGGAAAACGGTTGAGAATTGACGTCTGAATCGACGTCTAAATGAATAACTTTTAAAAATATTCAATTAATTTTCACACTAAGCTCATTAATAACTTTTGAAGTACTTAATCAAACTCTGCCAAATTTATAGGGAAGTTGCCGTAATAGCAGCCGATGGTGCCTGCAAAAATACATGAAAAACGATTGAGAATTGACGTCTGAATTGACGTCTAAATGAATAACTTTTAAAAATATTCAATCAATTATCACACTAAGCTCATCAATAACTTTCGAAGTACTTAATCAAACTTTGCCAAATTTACAGGGAAATTGCCGTAATACCAGGTGATGGTTCCTGCAAAATTACATGGGAAACAGTTGAGAATTGAGTCTGAATCGACGTCTAAATGAATAACTTTTTAAAAAATATTCAATCAATTTTCACACTAAGCTCATCAATAACTTTCGAAGTACTTAATCAAACTTTGCCAAATTTACAGGGAAATTGCCGTAATACCAGCCGATGGTGCCTGCAAAACTACATGGAAAACGATTGAGAATTGACGTCTGAATTGACGTCTAAATGAATAACTTTTAAAAATATTCAATCAATTATCACACTAAGCTCATCAATAACTTTCGAAGTACTTAATCAAACTTTGCCAAATTTACAGGGAAAATTGCCGTAATACCAGGTGATGGTTCCTGCAAAATTACATGGGAAACAGTTGAGAATTGAGTCTGAATCGACGTCTAAATGAATAACTTTTAAAAATATTCAATCAATTTTCACACTAAGCTCATCAATAACTTTCGAAGTACTTAATCCAAACTTTGCCAAAATTTACAGGGAAATTGCCGTAATACCAGGTGATGGTGCCTGCAAAACTACATGGAACACGGTTGAGAATTGACGTCTGAATTGACGTCTAAATGAATAACTTTTAAAAATATTCAATCAATTTTCACACTAATCTCATTAATAACTTTTGAAGTATTTAATCAAACTTTGCCAAATTTACAGGGAAATTGCCGTAATACCAGCCGATGGTGCCTGCAAAACTACATGGAAAACGATTGAGAATTGACGTCTGAATTGACGTCTAAATGAATAACTTTTAAAAATATTCAATCAATTTTCACACTAATCTCATTAATAACGTTTGAAGTACTTAATCAAACTTTGCCAAATTTACAGGGAAGTTGCCGTAATACCAGCCGATGGTGCCTGCAAAACAACATGGAAAACGATTGAGAATTGACGTCTGAATTGAAGTCTAAATGAATAACTTTTAAAAATATTCAATCAATTTTCACACTAAGCTCTTTAATAACTTTCGAAGTACTTAATCAAACTTTGCCAAATTTACAGGGAAGTTGCCGTAATACCAGCCGATGGTGCCTGCAAAACTACATGGAACACGGTTGAGAATTGACGTCTGAATTGACGTCTAAATGAATAACTTTTAAAAATATTCAATCAATTTTCACACTAATCTCATTAATAACGTTTGAAGTACTTAATCAAACTTTGCCAAATTAACAGGGAAATTGCCGTAATACCAGCCGATGGTGCCTGCAAAACTACATGGAAAACGATTGAGAATTGACGTCTGAATTGACGTCTAAATGAATAACTTTTAAAAATATTCAATCAATTTTCACACTAAGCTCATTAATAACTTTCGAAGTACTTAATCAAACTTTGCCAAATTTACAGGGAAATTGACGTAATACCAGGTGATGGTTCCTGCAAATTACATGGAAAACGGTTGAGAATTGACGTCTGAATCGACGTCTAAATGAATAACTTTTAAAAATATTCAATTAATTTTCACTCTAAGCTCATTAATAACTTTTGAAGTACTTAATCAAACTCTGCCAAATTTGCAGGGAAGTTGCCGTAATACCAGCCGATGGTGCCTGCAAAACTACATGGAGCACGGTTGAGAATTGACGTCTGAATTGACGTCTAAATGAATAAGTTTTAAAAATATTCAATCAATTATCACACTAATCTCATTAATAACGTTTGAAGTACTTAATCAAACTTTGCCAAATTTACAGGGAAATTGCCGTAATACCAGCCGATGGTGCCTGCAAAACTACATGGAAAACGATTGAGAATTGACGTCTGAATTGACGTCTAAATGAATAACTTTTAAAAATATTCAATCAATTTTCACACTAAGCTCATTAATAACTTTTGCAGTACTTAATCAAACTTTGCCAAATTTACAGGGAAGTTGCCGTAATACCAGCCGATGGTGCCTGCAAAACTACATGGAACACGATTCAGAATTGACGTCTGAATTGACGTCTAAATGAATAAGTTTTAAAAATATTCAATCAATTTTCACACTAATCTCATTAATAACGTTTGAAGTACTTAATCAAACTTTGCCAAATTTACAGGGAAATTGCCGTAATACCAGCCGATGGTGCCTGCAAAACTACATGGAAAACGATTGAGAATTGACGTCTGAATTGACGTCTAAATGAATAACTTTTAAAAATATTCAATCAATTTTCACACTAAGCTCATTAATAACTTTTGCAGTACTTAATCAAACTTTGCCAAATTTACAGGGAAGTTGCCGTAATACCAGCCGATGGTGCCTGCAAAACTACATGGAACACGGTTGAGAATTGACGTCTGAATTGACGTCTAAATGAATACCTTTTAAAAATATTCAATCAATTTTAACACTAAGCTCATTAATAACTTTCGAAGTACTTAATCAAACTTTGCCAAATTTACAGGGAAATTGACGTAATACCAGGTGATGTTTCCTGCAAAATTACATGGAGAACGGTTGAGAATTGACGTCTGAATCGACGTCTAAATGAATAACTTTTAAAAATATTCAATTAATTTTCACACTAAGCTCAATAATAACTTTTGAAGTACTTAATCAAACTCTGCCAAATTTGCAGGGAAGTTGCCGTAATACCAGCCGATGGTGCCTGCAAAACTACATGGAAAACGATTGAGATTTGACGTCTCAATTGACGTCTAAATGAATAACTTTTAAAAATATTCAATCAATTTTCACACTAAGCTCTTTAATAACTTTCGAAGTACTTAATCAAACTTTGCCAAATTTACAGGGAAGTTGCCGTAATACCAGCCGATGGTGCCTGCAAAACTACATGGAACACGGTGAGAATTGACGTCTGAATTGACGTCTAAATGAATAAGTTTTTAAAAATATTCAATCAATTTTCACACTAATCTCATTAATAACTTTTGAAGTACTTAATCAAACTTTGCCAAAATTACAGGGAAATTGACGTCATACCAGGTGATGGCTCCTGCAAAATTACATGGAAAACGGTTGAGAATTGACGTCTGAATCGACGTCTAAATGAATAACTTTTAAAAATATTCAATTAATTTTCACACTAAGCTCATTAATAACTTTTGAAGTACTTAATCAAACTCTGCCAAATTTATAGGGAAGTTGCCGTAATAGCAGCCGATGGTGCCTGCAAAAATACATGAAAAACGATTGAGAATTGACGTCTGAATTGACGTCTAAATGAATAACTTTTAAAAATATTCAATCAATTTTCACACTAAGCTCTTTAATAACTTTCGAAGTACTTAATCAAACTTTGCCAAATTTACAGGGAAATTGCCGTAATGCCAGCCGATGGTGCCTGCAAAACTACATGGAAAACGATTGAGAATTGACGTCTGAATTGACGTCTAAATGAATAACTTTTAAAAATATTCAATCAATTATCACACTAAGCTCATCAATAACTTTCGAAGTACTTAATCAAACTTTGCAAAATTTACAGGGAAATTGCCGTAATACCAGGTGATGGTTCCTGCAAAATTACATGGGAAACAGTTGAGAATTGAGTCTGAATCGACGTCTAAATGAATAACTTTTAAAAATATTCAATCAATTTTCACACTAAGCTCATCAATAACTTTCGAAGTACTTAATCAAACTTTGCCAAATTTACAGGGAAATTGCCGTAATACCAGGTGATGGTGCCTGCAAAACTACATGGAACACGGTTGAGAATTGACGTCGGAATTGACGTCTAAATGAATAACTTTTAAAAATATTCAATCAATTTTCACACTAATCTCATTAATAACTTTTGAAGTATTTAATCAAACTTTGCCAAATTTACAGGGAAATTGCCGTAATACCAGCCGATGGTGCCTGCAAAACTACATGGAAAACGATTGAGAATTGACGTCTGAATTGACGTCTAACTGAATAACTTTTAAAAATATTCAATCAATTTTCACATTAAGCTCATCAATAACTTTCGAAGTACTTAATCAAACGTTGCCAAATTTACAGGGAAATTGCCGTAATGCTAGGTGATGGTTCCTGCAAAATTACATGGGAAACAGTTGAGAATTGAGTCTGAATCGACGTCTAAATGAACAACTTTTAAAAATATTCAATCAATTTTCACACTAAGCTCATTAATAACTTTTGAAGTACTTAATCAAACTATGCCAAATTTACAGGGCAGTTGCCGTAATACCAGCCGATGGTGCCTGCAAAACTACGTGGAACACGGTTGAGAATTGACGTCTGAATTGACGTCTAAATGAATAACTTTTAAAAATATTCAATCAATTTTCACACTAAGCTCATTAATAACTTTTGCAGTACTTAATCAAACTTTTCCAAATTTACAGGGAAGTTGCCGTAATACCAGCCGATGGTGCCTGCAAAAATACATAGAAAAAAGGTTGAGAATTGACATCTGATATGACGTTTAAATGAATAACTTTTTAAAATATTTAATCAATTTTTACACTAATCTCATTAATAACTTTTGAAGTACTTAATCAAACTTTGCCAAATTTACAGGGAAGTTGCCGTAATACCAGCCGTTGGTGCCTGCAAAACTACATGGAAAACGATTCAGAATTGACGTCTGAATTGACGTCTAAATGAATAACTTTTAAAAATATTCAATCAATTTTCACACTAAGCTCAATAATAACTTTTGAAGTACTTAATCAAACTTAGCCAAATTTACAGGGAAATTGCCGTAATACCAGCCGATGGTGCCTGCAAAACTACATGGAAAACGATTGAGAATTGAGGTCTGAATTGACGTCTAAATGAATAACTTTTAAAAATATTCAATCAATTTTCACACTAAGCTCATCAATAACTTTCGAAGTACTTAATCAAACTTTGCCAAATTTACAGGGAAATTGCCGTAATACCAGGTGATGGTTTCTGCAAAATTACATGGAAAACGGTTGAGAATTGACGTCTGAATCGACGTCTAAATGAATAACTTTTAAAAATATTCAATTAATTTTCACACTAAGCTCATTAATAACTTTTGAAGTACTTAATAAAACTTTGCCAAATTTACAGGGAAGTTGCCGTAATACCAGCCGATGGTGCCTGCAAAACTACATGGGAAACGATTGAGAATTGACGTCTGAATTGACGTCTAAATGAATAACTTTTAAAAATATTCAATCAATTTTCACACTAAGCTCTTTAATAACTTTCGAAGTACTTAATCAAACTTTGCCAAATTTACAGGGAAGTTGCCGTAATACCAGCCGATGGTGCCTGCAAAACTACATAGAACACGGTTGAGAATTGACGTCTGAATTGACGTCTAAATGAATAACTTTTAAAAATATTCAATCGATTTTTACACTAAGCTCATCAATAACTTTCGAAGTACTTAACTAACTTTGCCAAATTTACAGGGAAATTGCCGTAATACCAGGTGATGGTTCCTGCAAAATTACATGGAAAACGGTTGAGAATTGACGTCTGAATTGACGTCTAAATGAATAACTTTTAAAAATATTCAATCAATTTTCACACTAAGCTCATCAATAACTTTAGAAGTACTTAATTAAACTTTGCCAAATTTACAGGGAAGTTGCCGTAATACCAGCCGATGGTGCCTGCAAAACTACATGGAATACGGTTGAGAATTGACGTCTGAATTGACGTCTAAATGAATAACTTTTAAAAATATTCAATCAATTTTCACACTAAGCTCTTTAATAACTTTCGAAGTACTTAATCAAACTGTGCCAAATTTACAGGGAAGTTGCCGTAATACCAGCCGATGGTGCCTGCAAAACTACATGGAAAACGATTGAGAATTGACGTCTGAATCGACGTCTAAATGAATAACTTTTAAAAATATTCAATCAATTTTCACACTAAGCTCATTAATAACTTTCGAAGTACTTAATCAAACTTTGCAAATTTACAGGGAAATTGCCGTAATACCAGCCGATGGTGCCTGCAAAACTACATGGAAAACGATTGAGAATTGACGTCTGAATCGACGTCTAAATGAATAACTTTTAAAAATATTCAATTAATTTTCACACTAAGCTCATTAATAACTTTTGAAGTACTTAATCAAACTTTGCCAAATTTACAGGGAAGTTGCCGTAATACCAGCCGATGGTGCCTGCAAAACTACATGGGAAACGATTGAGAATAGACGTCTGAATTGACGTCTAAATGAATAACTTTTAAAAATATTCAATCAATTTTCACACTAAGCTCTTTAATAACTTTCGAAGTACTTAATCAAACTTTGCCAAATTTACAGGGAAGTTGCCGTAATACCAGCCGATGGTGCCTGCAAAACTACATGGAACACGTTTGAGAATTGACATCTGATATGACGTTTAAATGAATAACTTTTTAAAATATTCAATCAATTTTTACAGTAATCTCATTAATAACTTTTGAAGTACTTAATCAAACTTTGCCAAATTTACAGGGAAGTTGCCGTAATACCAGCCGATGGTGCCTGCAAAACTACATGGAAAACGATTCAGAATTGACGTCTGAATTGACGTCTAAATGAATAACTTTTAAAAATATTCAATCAATTTTCACACTAAGCTCATTAATAACTTTCGAAGTACTTAATCAAACTTTGCCAAATTTACAGGGAAATTGCCGTAATACCAGCCGATGGTGCCTGCAAAACTACATGGAAAACGATTGAGAATTGACGTCTGAATTGACGTCTAAATGAATAACTTTTAAAAATATTCAATCAATTTTCACACTAAACTCATCAATAACTTTTGAAGTACTTAATCAAACTTTGCCAAATTTACAGGGAATTTGCCGTAATACCAGGTGATGGTTCCTGCAAAATTACATGGAAAACGGTTGAGAATTGACGTCTGAATCGACGTCTAAATGAATAACTTTTAAAAATAATCAATTAATTTTCACACTAAGCTCATTAATAACTTTTGAAGTACTTAATCAAATTTTGCCAAATTTACAGGGGAGTTGCCGTAATACCAGCCGATGGTGCCTGCAAAACTACATGAGAAACAATTGAGAATTGACGTCTGAATTGACGTCTAAATGAATAACTTTTAAAAATATTCAATCAATTTTCACACTAAGCTCAATAATAACTTTTGAAGTACTTAATCAAACTTAGCCAAATTTACAGGGAAATTGCCGTAATACCAGCCGATGGTGCCTGCAAAACTACATGGAAAACGATTGAGAATTGAGGTCTGAATTGACGTCTAAATGAATAACTTTTAAAAATATTCAATCAATTTTCACACTAAGCTCATCAATAACTTTCGAAGTACTTAATCAAACTTTGCCAAATTTACAGGGAAATTGCCGTAATACCAGGTGATGGTTTCTGCAAAATTACATGGAAAACGGTTGAGAATTGACGTCTGAATCGACGTCTAAATGAATAACTTTTAAAAATATTCAATTAATTTTCACACTAAGCTCATTAATAACTTTTGAAGTACTTAATAAAACTTTGCCAAATTTACAGGGAAGTTGCCGTAATACCAGCCGATGGTGCCTGCAAAACTACATGGGAAACGATTGAGAATTGACGTCTGAATTGACGTCTAAATGAATAACTTTTAAAAATATTCAATCAATTTTCACACTAAGCTCTTTAATAACTTTCGAAGTACTTAATCAAACTTTGCCAAATTTACAGGGAAGTTGCCGTAATACCAGCCGATGGTGCCTGCAAAACTACATAGAACACGGTTGAGAATTGACGTCTGAATTGACGTCTAAATGAATAACTTTTAAAAATATTCAATCAATTTTTACACTAAGCTCATCAATAACTTTCGAAGTACTTAACTAAACTTTGCCAAATTTACAGGGAAATTGCCGTAATACCAGGTGATGGTTCCTCTAAAATTACATGGAAAACGGTTGAGAATTGACGTCTGAATTGACGTCTAAATGAATAACTTTTAAAAATATTCAATCAATTTTTACACTAAGCTCATCAATAACTTTAGAAGTACTTAATTAAACTTTGCCAAATTTACAGGGAAGTTGCCGTAATACCAGCCGATGGTGCCTGCAAAACTACATGGAATACGGTTGAGAATTGACGTCTGAATTGACGTCTAAATGAATAACTTTTAAAAATATTCAATCAATTTTCACACTAAGCTCTTTAATAACTTTCGAAGTACTTAATCAAACTGTGCCAAATTTACAGGGAAGTTGCCGTAATACCAGCCGATGGTGCCTGCAAAACTACATGGAAAACGATTGAGAATTGACGTCTGAATCGACGTCTAAATGAATAACTTTTAAAAATATTCAATCAATTTTCACACTAAGCTCATTAATAACTTTCGAAGTACTCAATCAAACTTTGCCAAATTTACAGGGAAATTGCCGTAATACCAGCCGATGGTGCCTGCAAAACTACATGGAAAACGATTGAGAATTGACGTCTGAATCGACGTCTAAATGAATAACTTTTAAAAATATTCAATTAATTTTCACACTAAGCTCATTAATAACTTTTGAAGTACTTAATCAAACTTTGCCAAATTTACAGGGAAGTTGCCGTAATACCAGCCGATGGTGCCTGCAAAACTACATGGGAAACGATTGAGAATAGACGTCTGAATTGACGTCTAAATGAATAACTTTTAAAAATATTCAATCAATTTTCACACTAAGCTCTTTAATAACTTTCGAAGTACTTAATCAAACTTTGCCAAATTTACAGGGAAGTTGCCGTAATACCAGCCGATGGTGCCTGCAAAACTACATGGAACACGTTTGAGAATTGACATCTGATATGACGTTTAAATGAATAACTTTTTAAAATATTCAATCAATTTTTACACTAATCTCATTAATAACTTTTGAAGTACTTAATCAAACTTTGCCAAATTTACAGGGAAGTTGCCGTAATACCAGCCGATGGTGCCTGCAAAACTACATGGAAAACGATTCAGAATTGACGTCTGAATTGACGTCTAAATGAATAACTTTTAAAAATATTCAATCAATTTTCACACTAAGCTCATTAATAACTTTCGAAGTACTTAATCAAACTTTGCCAAATTTACAGGGAAATTGCCGTAATACCAGCCGATGGTGCCTGCAAAACTACATGGAAAACGATTGAGAATTGACGTCTGAATTGACGTCTAAATGAATAACTTTTAAAAATATTCAATCAATTTTCACACTAAACTCATCAATAACTTTTGAAGTACTTAATCAAACTTTGCCAAATTTACAGGGAAATTGCCGTAATACCAGGTGATGGTTCCTGCAAAATTACATGGAAAACGGTTGAGAATTGACGTCTGAATCGACGTCTAAATGAATAACTTTTAAAAATAATCAATTAATTTTCACACTAAGCTCATTAATAACTTTTGAAGTACTTAATCAAACATTGCCAAATTTACAGGGGAGTTGCCGTAATACCAGCCGATGGTGCCTGCAAAACTACATGAGAAACAATTGAGAATTGACGTCTGAATTGACGTCTAAATGAATAACTTTTAAAATTATTCAATCAATTTTCACACTAAGCTCTTTAATAACTTTCGAAGTACTTAATTAAACTTTGCCAAATTTACAGGGAAGTTGCCGTAATACCAGCCGATGGTGCCTGCAAAACTACATAGAACACGGTTGAGAATTGACGTCTGAATTGACGTCTAAATGAATAACTTTAAAAAATATTCAATCAATTTTCACACTAAGCTCATTAATAACTTTCGAAGTACTTAATCAAACTTTGCCAAATTTACAGGGAAATTGCCGTAATACCAGCCGATGGTGCCTGCAAAACTACATGGAAAACGATTCAGAATTGACGTCTGAATCGACGTCTAAATGAATAACTTTTAAAAATATTCAATCAATTTTCACACTAAGCTCATTAATAACTTTCGAAGTACTTAATTAAACTTTGCCAAATTTACAGGGAAGTTGCCGTAATACCAGCCGATGGTGCCTGCAAAACTACATGGAATACGGTTGAGAATTGACGTCTGAATTGACGTCTAAATGAATAACTTTTAAAAATATTCAATCAATTTTCACACTAAGCTCATTAATAACTTTCGAAGTACTTAATCAAACTTTGCCAAATTTACAGGGAAATTGCCGTAATACCAGCCGATGGTGCCTGCAAAACTACATGGAAAACGATTCAGAATTGACGTCTGAATTGACGTCTAAATGAATAACTTTTAAAAATATTCAATCAATTTTCACACTAAGCTCATTAATAACTTTCGAAGTACTTAATCAAACTTTGCCAAATTTACAGGGAAATTGCCGTAATACCAGCCGATGGTGCCTGCAAAACTACATAGAAAACGATTGAGAATTGACGTCTGAATCGACGTCTAAATGAATAACTTTTAAAAATATTCAATTAATTTTTACACTAAGCTCATTAATAACTTTTGAAGTACTTAATCAAACTTTGCTAAATTTACAGGGAAGTTGCCGTAATACCAGCCGATGGTTCCTGCAAAATTACATGGAAAACGGTTGAGAATTGACGTCTGAATCGACGTCTAAATGAATAACTTTTAAAAATAATCAATTAATTTTCACACTAAGCTCATTAATAACTTTTGAAGTACTTAATCAAACTTTGCCAAATTTACCGGGAAGTTGCCGTAATACCAGCCGATGGTGCCTGCAAAACTACATGGGAAACGATTGAGAATTGACGTCTGAATTGACGTCTAAATGAATAACTTTTAAAAATATTCAATCAATTTTCACACTAAGCTCTTTAATAACTTTCGAAGTACTTAATCAAACTTTGCCAAATTTACAGGGAAGTTGCCGTAATACC
Organism: Flabesymbios commensalis; assembly: GCA_964017125.1. Classification (NCBI taxonomy): domain Eukaryota; kingdom Metazoa; phylum Annelida; class Polychaeta; order Terebellida; family Flabelligeridae; genus Flabesymbios; species Flabesymbios commensalis. The sequence continues at coordinate 47,203 of CAXHKU010000859.1, read as the reverse complement.
AGCCGATGGTGCCTGCAAAACTACATGGAACACGGTTGAGAATTGACATCTGATATGACGTTTAAATGAATAACTTTTTAAAATATTCAATCAATTTTTACACTAATCTCATTAATAACTTTTGAAGTACTTAATCAAACTTTGCCAAATTTACAGGGAAGTTGCCGTAATACCAGCCGATGGTGCCTGCAAAACTACATGGAAAACGATTCAGAATTGACGTCTAAATTGACGTCTAAATGAATAACTTTTAAAAATATTCAATTAATTTTCACACTAAGCTCATTAATAACTTTCGAAGTACTTAATCAAACTTTGCCAAATTTACAGGGAAATTGCCGTAATACCAGCCGATGGTTCCTGCAAAATTACATGGAAAACGGTTGAGAATTGACGTCTGAATCGACGTCTAAATGAATAACTTTTAAAAATATTCAATTAATTTTCACACTAAGCTCATTAATAACTTTTGAAGTACTTAATCAAACTTTGCCAAATTTACAGGGGAGTTGCCGTAATACCAGCCGATGGTGCCTGCAAAACTACATGAGAAACAATTGAGAATTGACGTCTGAATTGACGTCTAAATGAATAACTTTTAAAATTATTCAATCAATTTTCACACTAAGCTCTTTAATAACTTTCGAAGTACTTAATTAAACTTTGCCAAATTTACAGGGAAGTTGCCGTAATACCAGCCGATGGTGCCTGCAAAACTACATAGAACACGGTTGAGAATTGACGTCTGAATTGACGTCTAAATGAATAACTTTAAAAAATATTCAATCAATTTTCACACTAAGCTCATTAATAACTTTCGAAGTACTTAATCAAACTTTGCCAAATTTACAGGGAAATTGCCGTAATACCAGCCGATGGTGCCTGCAAAACTACATGGAAAACGATTCAGAATTGACGTCTGAATCGACGTCTAAATGAATAACTTTTAAAAATATTCAATCAATTTTCACACTAAGCTCATTAATAACTTTCGAAGTACTTAATTAAACTTTGCCAAATTTACAGGGAAGTTGCCGTAATACCAGCCGATGGTGCCTGCAAAACTACATGGAATACGGTTGAGAATTGACGTCTGAATTGACGTCTAAATGAATAACTTTTAAAAATATTCAATCAATTTTCACACTAAGCTCATTAATAACTTTCGAAGTACTTAATCAAACTTTGCCAAATTTACAGGGAAATTGCCGTAATACCAGCCGATGGTGCCTGCAAAACTACATGGAAAACGATTCAGAATTGACGTCTGAATTGACGTCTAAATGAATAACTTTTAAAAATATTCAATCAATTTTCACACTAAGCTCATTAATAACTTTCGAAGTACTTAATCAAACTTTGCCAAATTTACAGGGAAATTGCCGTAATACCAGCCGATGGTGCCTGCAAAACTACATAGAAAACGATTGAGAATTGACGTCTGAATCGACGTCTAAATGAATAACTTTTAAAAATATTCAATTAATTTTTACACTAAGCTCATTAATAACTTTTGAAGTACTTAATCAAACTTTGCTAAATTTACAGGGAAGTTGCCGTAATACCAGCCGATGGTTCCTGCAAAATTACATGGAAAACGGTTGAGAATTGACGTCTGAATCGACGTCTAAATGAATAACTTTTAAAAATAATCAATTAATTTTCACACTAAGCTCATTAATAACTTTTGAAGTACTTAATCAAACTTTGCCAAATTTACCGGGAAGTTGCCGTAATACCAGCCGATGGTGCCTGCAAAACTACATGGGAAACGATTGAGAATTGACGTCTGAATTGACGTCTAAATGAATAACTTTTAAAAATATTCAATCAATTTTCACACTAAGCTCTTTAATAACTTTCGAAGTACTTAATCAAACTTTGCCAAATTTACAGGGAAGTTGCCGTAATACCAGCCGATGGTGCCTGCAAAACTACATGGAACACGGTTGAGAATTGACATCTGATATGACGTTTAAATGAATAACTTTTTAAAATATTCAATCAATTTTTACACTAATCTCATTAATAACTTTTGAAGTACTTAATCAAACTTTGCCAAATTTACAGGGAAGTTGCCGTAATACCAGCCGATGGTGCCTGCAAAACTACATGGAAAACGATTCAGAATTGACGTCTAAATTGACGTCTAAATGAATAACTTTTAAAAATATTCAATTAATTTTCACACTAAGCTCATTAATAACTTTCGAAGTACTTAATCAAACTTTGCCAAATTTACAGGGAAATTGCCGTAATACCAGCCGATGGTTCCTGCAAAATTACATGGAAAACGGTTGAGAATTGACGTCTGAATCGACGTCTAAATGAATAACTTTTAAAAATATTCAATTAATTTTCACACTAAGCTCATTAATAACTTTTGAAGTACTTAATCAAACTTTGCCAAATTTACAGGGGAGTTGCCGTAATACCAGCCGATGGTGCCTGCAAAACTACATGAGAAACAATTGAGAATTGACGTCTAAATTGACGTCTAAATGAATAACTTTTAAAAATATTCAATCAATTTTCACACTAAGCTCTTTAATAACTTTCGAAGTACTTAATTAAACTTTGCCAAATTTACAGGGAAGTTGCCGTAATACCAGCCGATGGTGCCTGCAAAACTACATAGAACACGGTTGAGAATTGACGTCTGAATTGACGTCTAAATGAATAACTTTAAAAAATATTCAATCAATTTTCACACTAAGCTCATTAATAACTTTCGAAGTACTTAATCAAACTTTGCCAAATTTACAGGGAAATTGCCGTAATACCAGCCGATGGTGCCTGCAAAACTACATGGAAAACGATTCAGAATTGACGTCTGAATTGACGTCTAAATGAATAACTTTTAAAAATATTCAATCAATTTTCACACTAAGCTCATTAATAACTTTCGAAGTACTTAATCAAACTTTGCCAAATTTACAGGGAAATTGCCGTAATACCAGCCGATGGTGCCTGCAAAACTACATAGAAAACGATTGTGAATTGACGTCTGAATCGACGTCTAAATGAATAACTTTTAAAAATATTCAATTAATTTTCACACTAAGCTCATTAATAACTTTTGAAGTACTTAATCAAACTTTGCCAAATTTACAGGGAAGTTGCCGTAATACCAGCCGATGGTGCCTGCAAAACTACATGGGAAACGATTGAGAATTGACGTCTGAATTGACGTCTAAATGAATAACTTTTAAAAATATTCAATCAATTTTCACACTAAACTCATCAATAACTTTCGAAGTACTTAATCAAACTTTGCCAAATTTACAGGGAAATTGCCGTAATACCAGGTGATGGTTCCTGCAAAATTACATGGAAAACGGTTGAGAATTGACGTCTGAATCGACGTCTAAATGAATAACTTTTAAAAATATTCAATTAATTTTCACACTAAGCTCATTATTAACTTTTGAAGTACTTAATCAAACTTTGCCAAATTTACAGGGGAGTTGCCGTAATACCAGCCGATGTTGCCTGCAAAACTACATGGGAAACAATTGAGAATTGACGTCTGAATTGACGTCTAAATGAATAACTTTTAAAAATATTCAATCAATTTTCACACTAAGCTCTTTAATAACTTTCGAAGTACTTAATCAAACTTTGCCAAATTTACAGGGAAGTTGCCGTAATACCAGCCGATGGTGCCTGCAAAACTACATAGAACACGGTTGAGAATTGACGTCTGAATTGACGTCTAAATGAATAACTTTTAAAAATATTCAATCAATTTTCACACTAAGCTCATTAATAACTTTCGAAGTACTTAATCAAACTTTGCCAAATTTACAGGGAAATTGCCGTAATACCAGCCGATGGTGCCTGCAAAACTACATGGAAAACGATTCAGAATTGACGTCTGAATTGACGTCTAAATGAATAATTTTTAAAAATATTCAATCAATTTTCACACTAAGCTCATTAATAACTTTCGAAGTACTTAATCAAACTTTGCCAAATTTACAGGGAAATTGCCGTAATACCAGCCGATGGTGCCTGCAAAACTACATGGAAAACGATTCAGAATTGACGTCTGAATTGACGTCCAAATGAATAACTTTTAAAAATATTCAATCAATTTTCACACTAAGCTCATTAATAACTTTCGAAGTACTTAATCAAACTTTGCCAAATTTACAGGGAAATTGCCGTAATACCAGCCGATGGTGCCTGCAAAACTACATGGAAAACGATTGAGAATTGACGTCTGAATCGACGTCTAAATGAATAACTTTTAAAAATATTCAATTAATTTTCACACTAAGCTCATTAATAACTTTTGAAGTACTTAATCAAACTTTGCCAAATTTACAGGGGAGTTGCCGTAATACCAGCCGATGGTGCCTGCAAAACTACATGGGAAACAATTGAGAATTGACGTCTGAATTGACGTCTAAATGAATAACTTTTAAAAATATTCAATCAATTTTCACACTAAGCTCTTTAATAACTTTCGAAGTACTTAATCAAACTTTGCAAAATTTACAGGGAAGTTGCCGTAATACCAGCCGATGGTGCCTGCAAAACTACATGGAACACGGTTGAGAATTGACATCTGATATGACGTTTCAATGAATAACTTTTTAAAATATTCAATTAATTTTCACACTAAGCTCATTAATAACTTTTGAAGTACTTAATCAAACTTTGCCAAATTTACAGAGAAGTTGCCGTAATATCAGCCGATGGTGCCTGCAAAACTACATGGGAAACGATTGAGAATTGACGTCTGAATTGACGTCTAAATGAATAACTTAAAAAAAATATTCAATCAATTTTCACACTAAACTCATCAATAACTTTCGAAGTACTTAATCAAACTTTGCCAAATTTACAGGGAAATTGCCGTAATACCAGGTGATGGTTCCTGCAAAACTACATGGGAAACAATTGAGAATTGACGTCTGAATTGACGTCTAAATGAATAACTTTTAAAAATATTCAATCAATTTTCACACTAAGCTCTTTAATAACTTTCGAAGTACTTAATCAAACTTTGCCAAATTTACAGGGAAGTTGCCGTAATACCAGCCGATGGGGCCTGCAAAACTACAAAGAAAACGGTTGAGAATTGACGTCTGAATTGACGTCTAAATGAATAACTTTTAAAAATATTCAATCAATTTTCACACTAAGCTCATTAATAACTTTTGAAGTACTTAATCAAACTTTGCCAAATTTACAGGGAAATTGCCGTAATACCAGGTGATGGTTCCTGCAAAATTACATGGAAAACGGTTGAGAATTGACGTCTGAATCGACGTCTAAATGAATAACTTTTAAAAATATTCAATTAATTTTCACACTAAGCTCATTATTAACTTTTGAAGTACTTAATCAAACTTTGCCAAATTTACAGGGGAGTTGCCGTAATACCAGCCGATGTTGCCTGCAAAACTACATGGGAAACAATTGAGAATTGACGTCTGAATTGACGTCTAAATGAATAACTTTTAAAAATATTCAATCAATTTTCACACTAAGCTCATTAATAACTTTCGAAGTACTTAATCAAACTTTGCCAAATTTACAGGGAAATTGCCGTAATACCAGCCGATGGTGCCTGCAAAACTACATGGAAAACGATTCAGAATTGACGTCTGAATTGACGTCTAAATGAATAATTTTTAAAAATATTCAATCAATTTTCACACTAAGCTCATTAATAACTTTCGAAGTACTTAATCAAACTTTGCCAAATTTACAGGGAAATTGCCGTAATACCAGCCGATGGTGCCTGCAAAACTACATGGAAAACGATTCAGAATTGACGTCTGAATTGACGTCTAAATGAATAACTTTTAAAAATATTCAATCAATTTTCACACTAAGCTCATTAATAACTTTCGAAGTACTTAATCAAACTTTGCCAAATTTACAGGGAAATTGCCGTAATACCAGCCGATGGTGCCTGCAAAACTACATGGAAAACGATTGAGAATTGACGTCTGAATCGACGTCTAAATGAATAACTTTTAAAAATATTCAATTAATTTTCACACTAAGCTCATTAATAACTTTTGAAGTACTTAATCAAACTTTGCCAAATTTACAGGGGAGTTGCCGTAATACCAGCCGATGGTGCCTGCAAAACTACATGGGAAACAATTGAGAATTGACGTCTGAATTGACGTCTAAATGAATAACTTTTAAAAATATTCAATCAATTTTCACATTAAGCTCTTTAATAACTTTCGAAGTACTTAATCAAACTTTGCAAAATTTACAGGGAAGTTGCCGTAATACCAGCCGATGGTGCCTGCAAAACTACATGGAACACGGTTGAGAATTGACATCTGATATGACGTTTCAATGAATAACTTTTTAAAATATTCAATTAATTTTCACACTAAGCTCATTAATAACTTTTGAAGTACTTAATCAAACTTTGCCAAATTTACAGAGAAGTTGCCGTAATACCAGCCGATGGTGCCTGCAAAACTACATGGGAAACGATTGAGAATTGACGTCTGAATTGACGTCTAAATGAATAACTTTAAAAAAATATTCAATCAATTTTCACACTAAACTCATCAATAACTTTCGAAGTACTTAATCAAACTTTGCCAAATTTACAGGGAAATTGCCGTAATACCAGGTGATGGTTCCTGCAAAACTACATGGGAAACAATTGAGAATTGACGTCTGAATTGACGTCTAAATGAATAACTTTTAAAAATATTCAATCAATTTTCACACTAAGCTCTTTAATAACTTTCGAAGTACTTAATCAAACTTTGCCAAATTTACAGGGAAGTTGCCGTAATACCAGCCGATGGGGCCTGCAAAACTACAAAGAAAACGGTTGAGAATTGACGTCTGAATTGACGTCTAAATGAATAACTTTTAAAAATATTCAATCAATTTTCACACTAAGCTCATTAATAACTTTTGAAGTACTTAATCAAACTTTGCCAAATTTACAGGGAAATTGCCGTAATACCAGGTGATGGTTCCTGCAAAATTACATGGAAAACGGTTGAGAATTGACGTCTGAATCGACGTCTAAATGAATAACTTTTAAAAATATTCAATTAATTTTCACACTAAGCTCATTATTAACTTTTGAAGTACTTAATCAAACTTTGCCAAATTTACAGGGGAGTTGCCGTAATACCAGCCGATGTTGCCTGCAAAACTACATGGGAAACAATTGAGAATTGACGTCTGAATTGACGTCTAAATGAATAACTTTTAAAAATATTCAATCAATTTTCACACTAAGCTCTTTAATAACTTTCGAAGTACTTAATCAAACTTTGCCAAATTTACAGGGAAGTTGCCGTAATACCAGCCGATGGTGCCTGCAAAACTACATAGAACACGGTTGAGAATTGACGTCTGAATTGACGTCTAAATGAACAACTTTTAAAAATATTCAATCAATTTTCACACTAAGCTCATTAATAACTTTCGAAGTACTTAATCAAACTTTGCCAAATTTACAGGGAAATTGCCGTAATACCAGCCGATGGTGCCTGCAAAACTACATGGAAAACGATTCAGAATTGACGTCTGAATTGACGTCTAAATGAATAATTTTTTAAAAATATTCAATCAATTTTCACACTAAGCTCATTAATAACTTTCGAAGTACTTAATCAAACTTTGCCAAATTTACAGGGAAATTGCCGTAATACCAGCCGATGGTGCCTGCAAAACTACATGGAAAACGATTCAGAATTGACGTCTGAATTGACGTCTAAATGAATAACTTTTAAAAATATTCAATCAATTTTCACACTAAGCTCATTAATAACTTTCGAAGTACTTAATCAAACTTTGCCAAATTTACAGGGAAATTGCCGTAATACCAGCCGATGGTGCCTGCAAAACTACATGGAAAACGATTGAGAATTGACGTCTGAATCGACGTCTAAATGAATAACTTTTAAAAATATTCAATTAATTTTCACACTAAGCTCATTAATAACTTTTGAAGTACTTAATCAAACTTTGCCAAATTTACAGGGGAGTTGCCGTAATACCAGCCGATGGTGCCTGCAAAACTACATGGGAAACAATTGAGAATTGACGTCTGAATTGACGTCTAAATGAATAACTTTTAAAAATATTCAATCAATTTTCACACTAAGCTCTTGAATAACTTTCGAAGTACTTAATCAAACTTTGCAAAATTTACAGGGAAGTTGCCGTAATACCAGCCGATGGTGCCTGCAAAACTACATGGAACACGGTTGAGAATTGACATCTGATATGACGTTTCAATGAATAACTTTTTAAAATATTCAATTAATTTTCACACTAAGCTCATTAATAACTTTTGAAGTACTTAATCAAACTTTGCCAAATTTACAGAGAAGTTGCCGTAATACCAGCCGATGGTGCCTGCAAAACTACATGGGAAACGATTGAGAATTGACGTCTGAATTGACGTCTAAATGAATAACTTTAAAAAAATATTCAATCAATTTTCACACTAAACTCATCAATAACTTTCGAAGTACTTAATCAAACTTTGCCAAATTTACAGGGAAATTGCCGTAATACCAGGTGATGGTTCCTGCAAAACTACATGGGAAACAATTGAGAATTGACGTCTGAATTGACGTCTAAATGAATAACTTTTAAAAATATTCAATCAATTTTCACACTAAGCTCTTTAATAACTTTCGAAGTACTTAATCAAACTTTGCCAAATTTACAGGGAAGTTGCCGTAATACCAGCCGATGGGGCCTGCAAAACTACAAAGAAAACGGTTGAGAATTGACGTCTGAATTGACGTCTAAATGAATAACTTTGAAAAATATTCAATCAATTTTCACACTAAGCTCATTAATAACTTTTGAAGTACTTAATCAAACTTTGCCAAATTTACAGAGAAGTTGCCGTAATACCAGCCGATGGTGCCTGCAAAACTACATGGAAAACGATTCAGAATTGACGTCTGAATTGACGTCTAAATGAATAATTTTTAAAAATATTCAATCAATTTTCACACTAAGCTCATTAATAACTTTCGAAGTACTTAATCAAACTTTGCCAAATTTACAGGGAAATTGCCGTAATACCAGCCGATGGTGCCTGCAAAACTACATGGAAAACGATTCAGAATTGACGTCTGAATTGACGTCTAAATGAATAACTTTTAAAAATATTCAATCAATTTTCACACTAAGCTCATTATTAATTTTCGAAGTACTTAATCAAACTTTGCCAAATTTACAGGGAAATTGCCGTAATACCAGCCGATGGTGCCTGCAAAACTACATGGAAAACGATTGAGAATTGACGTCTGAATCGACGTCTAAATGAATAACTTTTAAAAATATTCAATTAATTTTCACACTAAGCTCATTAATAACTTTTGAAGTACTTAATCAAACTTTGCCAAATTTACAGGGAAGTTGCCGTAATACCAGCCGATGGTGCCTGCAAAACTACATGGGAAACGATTGAGAATTGACGTCTGAATTGACGTCTAAATGAATAACTTTTAAAAATATTCAATCAATTTTCACACTAAACTCATCAATAACTTTCGAAGTACTTAATCAAACTTTGCCAAATTTACAGGGAAATTGCCGTAATACCAGGTGATGATTCCTGCAAAATTACATGGAAAACGGTTGAGAATTGACGTCTGAATCGACGTCTAAATGAATAACTTTTAAAAATATTCAATTAATTTTCACACTAAGCTCATTAATAACTTTTGAAGTACTTAATCAAACTTTGCCAAATTTACAGGGGAGTTGCCGTAATACCAGCCGATGGTGCCTGCAAAACTACATGGGAAACAATTGAGAATTGACGTCTGAATTGACGTCTAAATGAATAACTTTTAAAAATATTCAATCAATTTTCACACTAAGCTCTTTAATAACTTTCGAAGTACTTAATCAAACTTTGCCAAATTTACAGGGAAGTTGCCGTAATACCAGCCGATGGTGCCTGCAAAACTACATGGAACACGGTTGAGAATTGACATCTGATATGACGTTTCAATGAATAACTTTTTAAAATATTCAATTAATTTTCACACTAAGCTCATTAATAACTTTTGAAGTACTTAATCAAACTTTGCCAAATTTACAGGGAAGTTGCCGTAATACCAGCCGATGGTGCCTGCAAAACTACATGGGAAACGATTGAGAATTGACGTCTGAATTGACGTCTAAATGAATAACTTTAAAAAAATATTCAATCAATTTTCACACTTAACTCATCAATAACTTTCGAAGTACTTAATCGAACTTTGCCAAATTTACAGGGAAATTGCCGTAATACCAGGTGATGGTTCCTGCAAAATTACGTGGAAAACGGTTGAGAATTGACGTCTGAATCGACGTCTCAATGAATAACTTTTAAAAATATTCAATTAATTTTCACACTAAGCTCAATAATAACTTTTGAAGTACTTAATCAAACTTTGCCAAATTTACAGGGGAGTTGCCGTAATACCAGCCGATGGTGCCTGCAAAACTACATGGGAAACAATTGAGAATTGACGTCTGAATTGACGTCTAAATGAATAACTTTTAAAAATATTCAATCAATTTTCACACTAAGCTCTTTAATAACTTTCGAAGTACTTAATCAAACTTTGCCAAATTTACAGGGAAGTTGCCGTAATACCAGCCGATGGGTCCTGCAAAACTACATAGAAAACGGTTGAGAATTGACGTCTGAATTGACGTCTAAATGAATAACTTTTAAAAATATTCAATCAATTTTCACACTAAGCTCATTAATAACTTACGAAGTACTTAATCAAACTTTGCCAAATTTACAGGGAAATTGCCGTAATACCAGCCGATGGTGCCTGCAAAACTACATGGAAAACGATTGAGAATTGACGTCTGAATCGACGTCTAAATGAATAACTTTTAAAAATATTCAATTAATTTTCACACTAAGCTCATCAATAACTTTTGAAGTACTTAATCAAACTTTGCAAAATTTACAGGGAAGTTGCCGTAATACCAGCCGATGGTGCCTGCAAAACTACATGGGAAACGATTGAGAATTGACGTCTGAATTGACGTCTAAATGAATAACTTTAAAAAATATTCAATCAATTTTCACACTAAGCTCATCAATAACTTTCGAAGTACTTAATCAAACTTTGCCAAATTTACAGGGAAATTGCCGTAATACCAGGTGATGGTTCCTGCAAAATTACATGGAAAACGGTTGAGAATTGACGTCTGAATCGACGTCTAAATGAATAACTTTTAAAAATATTCAATTAATTTTCACACTAAGCTCATTAATAACTTTTGAAGTACCTAATCAAACTTTGCCAAATTTACAGGGGAGTTGCCGTAATACCAGCCGATGGTGCCTGCAAAACTACAAGGGAAACAATTGAGAATTGACGTCTGAATTGACGTCTAAATGAATAACTTTTAAAAATATTCAATCAATTTTCACACTAAGCTCTTTAATAACTTTCGAAGTACTTAATCAAACTTTGCCAGATTTACAGGGAAGTTGCCGTAATACCAGCCGATGGTGCCTGCTAAACTACATAGAACACGGTTGAGAATTGACGTCTGAATTGACGTCTAAATGAATAACTTTTAAAAATATTCAATCAATTTTCACACTAAGCTCATTAATAACTTTCGAAGTACTTAATCAAACTTTGCCAAATTTACAGGGAAATTGCCGTAATACCAGCCGATGGTGCCTGCAAAACTACATGGAAAACGATTCAGAATTGACGTCTGAATTGACGTCTAAAGGAATAACTTTTAAAAATATTCAATCAATTTTCACACTAAGCTCATTAATAACTTTCGAAGTACTTAATCAAACTTTGCCAAATTTACAGGGAAATTGCCGTAATACCAGCCGATGGTGCCTGCAAAACTACATGGAAAACGATTGAGAATTGACGTCTAAATTGACGTCTAAATGAATAACTTTTAAAAATATTCAATCAATTTTCACACTAAACTCATCAATAACTTTCGAAGTACTTAATCAAACTTTGCCAAATTTACAGGGAAATTGCCGTAATACCAGGTGATGGTTCCTGCAAAATTACATGGAAAACGGTTGAGAATTGACGTCTGAATCGACGTCTAAATGAATAACTTTTAAAAATATTCAATTAATTTTCACACTAAGCTCATTAATAACTTTTGAAGTACTTAATCAAACTTTGCCAAATTTACAGGGAAGCTGCCGTAATACCAGCCGATGGTGCCTGCAAAACTACATGGAACACGGTTGAGAATTGACGTCTGAATTGACGTCTAAATGAATAAGTTTTAAAAATATTCAATCAATTTTCACACTAATCTCATTAATAACTTTTGAAGTACTTAATCAAACTTTGCCAAATTTACAGGGAAATTGACGTCATACCAGGTGATGGCTCCTGCAAAATTACATGGAAAACGGTTGAGAATTGACGTCTGAATCGACGTCTAAATGAATAACTTTTAAAAATATTCAATTAATTTTCACACTAAGCTCATTAATAACTTTTGAAGTACTTAATCAAACTCTGCCAAATTTATAGGGAAGTTGCCGTAATACCAGCCGATGGTGCCTGCAAAAATACATGAAAAACGATTGAGAATTGACGTCTGAATTGACGTCTAAATGAATAACTTTTAAAAATATTCAATCAATTTTCACACTAAGCTCTTTAATAACTTTCGAAGTACTTATTCAAACTTTGCCAAATTTACAGGGAAGTTGCCGTAATACCAGCCGATGGTGCCTGCAAAACTACATGGAACACGGTTGAGAATTGACGTCTGAATAGACGTCTAAATGAATAAATTTTAAAAATTTGCAATCAATTTTAACACTAAGCTCATTAATAACTTTCGAAGTACTTAATCAAACTTTGCCAAATTTACAGGGAAATTGACGTAATACCAGGTGATGGTTCCTGCAAAATTACATAGAAAACGGTTGAGAATTGACGTCTGAATCGACGTCTAAATGAATAAGTTTTAAAAATATTCAATCAATTTTCACACTAATCTCATTAATAACTTTTGAAGTACTTAATCAAACTTTGCCAAAATTACAGGGAAATTGCCGTAATACCAGCCGATGGTGCCTGCAAAACTACATGGCAAACGATTCAGAATTGACGTTTGAATTGACGTCTAAATGAATAACTTTTAAAAATATTCAATCAATTTTAACACTAAGCTCATTAATAACTTTCGAAGTACTTAATCAAACTTTGCCAAATTTACAGGGAAATTGACGTCATACCAGGTGATGGCTCCTGCAAAATTACATGGAAAACGGTTGAGAATTGACGTCTGAATCGACGTCTAAATGAATAACTTTTAAAAATATTCAATTAATTTTCACACTAAGCTCATTAATAACTTTTGAAGTACTTAATCAAACTCTGCCAAATTTATAGGGAAGTTGCCGTAATACCAGCCGATGGTGCCTGCAAAAATACATGAAAAACGATTGAGAATTGACGTCTGAATTGACGTCTAAATGAATAACTTTTAAAAATATTCAATCAATTTTCACACTAAGCTCTTTAATAACTTTCGAAGTACTTTATCAAACTTTGCCAAATTTACAGGGAAGTTGCCGTAATACCAGCCGATGGTGCCTGCAAAACTACATGGAACACGGTTGAGAATTGACGTCTGAATTGACGTCTAAATGAATAAGTTTTAAAAATATTCAATCAATTTTCACACTAATCTCATTAATAACTTTTGAAGTACTTAATCAAACTTTGCCAAATTTACAGGGAAATTGCCGTAATACCAGCCGATGGTGCCTGCAAAACTACATGGAAAACGATTGAGAATTGACGTCTGAATTGACGTCTAAATGAATAACTTTTAAAAATATTCAATCAATTTTCACACTAAGCTCATCAATAACTTTTGAAGTACTTAATCAAACTTTGCCAAATTTACAGGGAAATTGCCGTAATACCAGGTGATGGTTCCTGCAAAATTACATGGGAAACAGTTGAGAATTGAGTCTGAATCGACGTCTAAATGAATAACTTTTAAAAATATTCAATCAATTTTCACACTAAGCTCAATAATAACTTTTGAAGTACTTAATCAAACTTTGCCAAATTTACAGGGAAGCTGCCGTAATACCAGCCGATGGTGCCTGCAAAACTACATGGAACACGGTTGAGAATTGACGTCTGAATCGACGTCTAAATGAATAACTTTTAAAAATATTCAATTAATTTTCACACTAAGCTCATTAATAACTTTTGAAGTACTTAATCAAACTTTGCCAAATTTACAGGGGAGTTGCCGTAATACCAGCCGATGGTGCCTGCAAAACTACATGGAAAACGATTGAGAATTGACGTCTGAATTGACGTCTAAATGAATAACTTTTAAAAATATTCATTCAATTTTCACACTAATCTCATTAATAACTTTTGAAGTACTTAATCAAACTTTGCCAAATTTACAGGGAAATTGCCGTAATACCAGCCGATGGTGACTGCATACCTACATGGAAAACGATTGAGAATTGACGTCTGAATTGACGTCTAAATGAATAACTTTTAAAAATATTCAATCAATTTTCACACTGAGCTCATCAATAACTTTTGAAATACTCAATTAAACTTTGCCAAATTTACAGGGAAATTGCCGTAATACCAGGTGATGGTTCCTGCAAAATTACATGGAAAACGGTTGAGAATTGACGTCTGAATTGACGTCTAAATGAATAACTTTTAAAAATATTCAATCAATTTTCACACTAAGCTCATCAATAACTTTCGAAGTACTCCATCAAACTTTGCCAAATTTACAGGGAAATTGCCATAATACCCGGTGATGATTCCTGCAAAATTACATGGAAAACGGTTGAGAATTAACGTCTGAATCGACGTCTAAATGAATAACTTTTAAAAATATTCAATCAATTTTCACACTAATGTCATTAATAACTTTTGAAGTACTTAATCAAACTTTACCAAATTTAGAGGGAAATTGCCGTAATACCAGCCGATGGTGCCTGGAAAACTACATGGAAAACGATTGAGAATTGACGTCTGAATTGACGTCTAAATGAATAACTTTTAAAAATATTCAATCAATTTTCACACTAAGCTCTTTAATAACTTTCGAAGTACTTAATCAAACTTTGCCAAATTTACAGGAAAATTGCCGTAATACCTGCCGATGGTGCCTGCAAAACTACATAGAAAACGATTGAGAATTGAGGTCTGAATTGACGTCTAAATGAATAACTTTTAAAAATATTTAATCAATTTTCACACTAAGCTCATTAATAACTTTCGAAGAATTTAATCAAACTTTGCCAAATTTACAGGGAAATTGCCGTAATACCAGGTGATAGTTCCTGCAAAATTACATGGAAAACGGTTGAGAATTGACGTCTGAATTGACGTCTAAATGAATAACTTTTAAAAATATTCAATCAATTTTCACACTAAGCTCATTAATAACTTTTGAAGTACTTAATCAAACTTT
This sequence comes from Flabesymbios commensalis, assembly GCA_964017125.1. NCBI lineage: Eukaryota > Metazoa > Annelida > Polychaeta > Terebellida > Flabelligeridae > Flabesymbios > Flabesymbios commensalis. The sequence continues at coordinate 31,744 of CAXHKU010000859.1, read as the reverse complement.
GCCAAATTTACAGGGAAATTGCCGTAATACCAGCCGATGGTGCCTGCAAAACTACATGGAAAACGATTCAGAATTGACGTTTGAATCGACGTCTAAATGAATAACTTTTAAAAATATTCAATCAATTTTCACACTAAGCTCATTAATAACTTTTGAAGTACTTAATCAAACTTTTCCAAATTTACAGGGAAGTTGCCGTAATACCAGCCGATGGTGCCTGCAAAACTACATGCAATACGGTTGAGAATTGACGTCTGAATTGACGTCTAAATGAATAACTTTTAAAAATATTCAATCAATTTTCACACTAAGCTCTTTAATAACTTTCGAAGTACTTAATCAAACTTTGCCAAATTTACAGGGAAGTTGCCGTAATACCAGCCGATGGTGCCTGCAAAACTACATGGAACACGGTTGAGAATTGACGTCTGAATTGACGTCTAAATGAATAAGTTTTAAAAATATTCAATCAATTTTCACACTAATCTCATTAATAACTTTTGAAGTACTTAATCAAACTTTGCCAAATTTACAGGGAAATTGCCGTAATACCAGCCGATGGTGCCTGCAAAACTACATGGAAAACGATTGAGAATTGACGTCTGAATTGACGTCTAAATGAATAACTTTTAAAAATATTCAATCAATTTTCACACTAAGCTCATCAATAACTTTCGAAGTACTTAATCAAACTTTGCCAAATTTACAGGGAAATTGCCGTAATACCAGGTGATGGTTCCTGCAAAATTACATGGGAAACAGTTGAGAATTGAGTCTGAATCGACGTCTAAATGAATAACTTTTAAAAATATTCAATCAATTTTCACACTAAGCTCAATAATAACTTTTGAAGTACTTAATCAAACTTTGCCAAATTTACAGGGAAGCTGCCGTAATACCAGCCGATGGTGCCTGCAAACCTACATGGAACACGGTTGAGAATTGACGTCTGAATCGACGTCTAAATGAATAACTTTTAAAAATATTCAATTAATTTTCACACTAAGCTCATTAATAACTTTTGAAGTACTTAATCAAACTTTGCCAAATTTACAGGGGAGTTGCCGTAATACCAGCCGATGGTGCCTGCAAAACTACATGGAAAACGATTGAGAATTGACGTCTGAATTGACGTCTAAATGAATAACTTTTAAAAATATTCATTCAATTTTCACACTAATCTCATTAATAACTTTTGAAGTACTTAATCAAACTTTGCCAAATTTACAGGGAAATTGCCGTAATACCAGCCGATGGTGACTGCATACCTACATGGAAAACGATTGAGAATTGACGTCTGAATTGACGTCTAAATGAATAACTTTTAAAAATATTCAATCAATTTTCACACTAAGCTCATCAATAACTTTTGAAGTACTCAATTAAACTTTGCCAAATTTACAGGGAAATTGCCGTAATACCAGGTGATGGTTCCTGCAAAATTACATGGAAAACGGTTGAGAATTGACGTCTGAATTGACGTCTAAATGAATAACTTTTAAAAATATTCAATCAATTTTCACACTAAGCTCATCAATAACTTTCGAAGTACTCCATCAAACATTGCCAAATTTACAGGGAAATTGCCATAATACCCGGTGATGATTCCTGCAAAATTACATGGAAAACGGTTGAGAATTAACGTCTGAATCGACGTCTAAATGAATAACTTTTAAAAATATTCAATCAATTTTCACACTAATGTCATTAATAACTTTTGAAGTACTTAATCAAACTTTACCAAATTTAGAGGGAAATTGCCGTAATACCAGCCGATGGTGCCTGGAAAACTACATGGAAAACGATTCAGAATTGACGTTTGAATCGACGTCTAAATGAATAACTTTTAAAAATATTCAATCAATTTTCACACTAAGCTCATTAATAACTTTTGAAGTACTTAATCAAACTTTTCCAAATTTACAGGGAAGTTGCCGTAATACCAGCCGATGGTGCCTGCAAAACTACATGCAATACGGTTGAGAATTGACGTCTGAATTGACGTCTAAATGAATAACTTTTAAAAATATTCAATCAATTTTCACACTAAGCTCTTTAATAACTTTCGAAGTACTTAATCAAACTTTGCCAAATTTACAGGGAAGTTGCCGTAATACCAGCCGATGGTGCCTGCAAAACTACATGGAACACGGTTGAGAATTGACGTCTGAATTGACGTCTAAATGAATAAGTTTTAAAAATATTCAATCAATTTTCACACTAATCTCATTAATAACTTTTGAAGTACTTAATCAAACTTTGCCAAATTTACAGGGAAATTGCCGTAATACCAGCCGATGGTGCCTGCAAAACTACATGGAAAACGATTGAGAATTGACGTCTGAATTGACGTCTAAATGAATAACTTTTAAAAATATTCAATCAATTTTCACACTAAGCTCATCAATAACTTTCGAAGTACTTAATCAAACTTTGCCAAATTTACAGGGAAATTGCCGTAATACCAGGTGATGGTTCCTGCAAAATTACATGGGAAACAGTTGAGAATTGAGTCTGAATCGACGTCTAAATGAATAACTTTTAAAAATATTCAATCAATTTTCACACTAAGCTCAATAATAACTTTTGAAGTACTTAATCAAACTTTGCCAAATTTACAGGGAAGCTGCCGTAATACCAGCCGATGGTGCCTGCAAACCTACATGGAACACGGTTGAGAATTGACGTCTGAATCGACGTCTAAATGAATAACTTTTAAAAATATTCAATTAATTTTCACACTAAGCTCATTAATAACTTTTGAAGTACTTAATCAAACTTTGCCAAATTTACAGGGGAGTTGCCGTAATACCAGCCGATGGTGCCTGCAAAACTACATGGAAAACGATTGAGAATTGACGTCTGAATTGACGTCTAAATGAATAACTTTTAAAAATATTCATTCAATTTTCACACTAATCTCATTAATAACTTTTGAAGTACTTAATCAAACTTTGCCAAATTTACAGGGAAATTGCCGTAATACCAGCCGATGGTGACTGCATACCTACATGGAAAACGATTGAGAATTGACGTCTGAATTGACGTCTAAATGAATAACTTTTAAAAATATTCAATCAATTTTCACACTAAGCTCATCAATAACTTTTGAAGTACTCAATTAAACTTTGCCAAATTTACAGGGAAATTGCCGTAATACCAGGTGATGGTTCCTGCAAAATTACATGGAAAACGGTTGAGAATTGACGTCTGAATTGACGTCTAAATGAATAACTTTTAAAAATATTCAATCAATTTTCACACTAAGCTCATCAATAACTTTCGAAGTACTCCATCAAACATTGCCAAATTTACAGGGAAATTGCCATAATACCCGGTGATGATTCCTGCAAAATTACATGGAAAACGGTTGAGAATTAACGTCTGAATCGACGTCTAAATGAATAACTTTTAAAAATATTCAATCAATTTTCACACTAATGTCATTAATAACTTTTGAAGTACTTAATCAAACTTTACCAAATTTAGAGGGAAATTGCCGTAATACCAGCCGATGGTGCCTGGAAAACTACATGGAAAACGATTGAGAATTGACGTCTGAATTGACGTCTAAATGAATTACTTTTAAAAATATTCAATCAATTTTCACACTAAGCTCTTTAATAACTTTCGAAGTACTTAATCAAACTTTGCCAAATTTACAGGAAAATTGCCGTAATACCAGCCGATGGTGCCTGCAAAACTACATAGAAAACGATTGAGAATTGAGGTCTGAATTGACGTCTAAATGAATAACTTTTAAAAATATTCAATCAATTTTCACACTAAGCTCATTAATAACTTTCGAAGAATTTAATCAAACTTTGCCAAATTTACAGGGAAATTGCCGTAATACCAGGTGATAGTTCCTGCAAAATTACATGGAAAACGGTTGAGAATTGACGTCTGAATTGACGTCTAAATGAATAACTTTTAAAAATATTCAATCAATTTTCACACTAAGCTCATTAATAACTTTTGAAGTACTTAATCAAACTTTGCCAAATTTACAGGGAAATTGCCGTAATACCAGCCGATGGTGCCTGCAAAACTACATGGAAAACGATTCAGAATTGACGTTTGAATCGACGTCTAAATGAATAACTTTTAAAAATATTCAATCAATTTTCACACTAAGCTCATTAATAACTTTTGAAGTACTTAATCAAACTTTTCCAAATTTACAGGGAAGTTGCCGTAATACCAGCCGATGGTGCCTGCAAAACTACATGCAATACGGTTGAGAATTGACGTCTGAATTGACGTCTAAATGAATAACTTTTAAAAATATTCAATCAATTTTCACACTAAGCTCTTTAATAACTTTCGAAGTACTTAATCAAACTTTGCCAAATTTACAGGGAAGTTGCCTTAATACCAGCCGATGGTGCCTGCAAAACTACATGGAACACGGTTTAGAATTGACGTCTGAATTGACGTCTAAATGAATAACTTTTAAAAATATTCAATCAATTTTCACACTAATCTCATTAATAACTTTTGAAGTACTTAATCAAACTTAGCCAAATTTACAGGGAAATTGCCGTAATACCAGCCGATGGTGCCTGCAAAACTACATGGAAAACGATTGAGAATTGACGTCTGAATTGACGTCTAAATGAATAACTTTTAAAAATATTCAATCAATTTTCACACTAAGCTCATCAATAACTTTCGAAGTACTTAATCAAACTTTGCCAAATTTACAGGGAAATTGCAGTAATACCAGGTGATGGTTCCTGCAAAATTACATGGCAAACAGTTGAGAATTGAGTCTGAATCGACGTCGAAATGAATAACTTTTAAAAATATTCAATCAATTTACACACTAATCTCATTAATAACTTTTGAAGTACTTAATCGAACTTTGCCAAATTTACAGGGAAGTTGCCGTAATACCAGCCGATGGTGCTTGCAAAAATACATAGAAAAAAGGTTGAGAATTGACATCTGATATGACGTTTAAATGAATAACTTTTTAAAATATTCAATCAATTTTTACACTAATCTTGTTAATAACTTTTGAAGTACTTAATCAAACTTTGCCAAATTTACAGGGAAATTGCCGTAATACCAGCCGATGGTGCCTGCAAAACTACATGGAAAACGATTGAGAATTGACGTCTGAATTGACGTCTAAATGAATAACTTTTAAAAATATTCAATCAATTTTCACACTAAGCTCATCAATAACTTTCGAAGTACTTAATCAAACTTTGCTAAATTTACAGGGAAATTGCCGTAATACAAGGTGATGGTTCCTGCAAAATTACATGGTAAACGGATGAGAATTGACGTCTGAATTGACGTCTAAATGAATAAATTTTAAAAATACTCAATCAAATCTCACACTAATCTCATTAATAACTTTTGAAGTACTTAATCAAAGTTTGCCAAATTTACAGGGAAATTGCCGTAATACCAGGTGGTGGTTTTTCTAGCAAAATTACATGGGAAACAGTTGAGAATTGAGTCTGAATCGACGTCTAAATGAGTAACTTTTAAAAATATTCAATCAATTTTCACACTAATCTCATTAATAACTTTTGAAGTACTTAATCAAACTTTGCCAAATTTACAGGGATGTTGCCGTAATACCAGCCGATGGCGCCTGCAAAACTACATGGAAAACGATTCAGAATTTACGTCTGAATTGACGTCTAAATGAATAACTTTTAAAAATATTCAATCAATTTTCACACTAAGCTCAATAATAACTTTCGAAGTACTTAATCAAACTTAGCCAAATTTACAGGGAAATTGCCGTAATACCAGCCGATGGTGCCTGCAAAACTACATGGAAAACTATTGAGAATTGACGTCTGAATCGACGTCTAAATGAATAACTTTTAAAAATATTCAATGAATTTTCACACTAAGCTCATCAATAACTTTCGAAGTACTTAATCAAACTTTGCCAAATTTACAGGGAAATTGACGTAATACCGGGTGATGGTTCCTGCAAAATTACATAGAAAACGGTTGAGAATTGACGTCTGAATCGACGTCTAAATGAATAACTTTTAAAAATATTCATTTAATTTTCACACTAAGCTCATTAATAACTTTTGAAGTACTTAATCAAACTTTGCCAAATTTACAGGGAAGTTGCCGTAATACCAGCCGATGGAGCCTGCAAAACTACATGGAAAACGATTGAGAATTCACATCTGAATTGACGTCTAAATGAATAACTTTTAAAAATATTCAATCAATTTTCACACTAAGCTCATCAATAACTTTCGAAGTACTTAATCAAACTTTGCTAAATTTTCAGGGAAATTGCCCTAATACCAGGTGATGGTTCCTGCAAAATTACATGGGAAACAGTTGAGAATTGAGTCTGAATCGACGTCTAAATGAATAACTTTTAAAAATATTCAATCAATTTTCACACTAAGCTCATTAATAACTTTTGAAGTACTTAATCAAACTTTACCAAATTTACAGGGAAGTTGCCGTAATACCAGCCGATGGTGCCTGCAAAACTACATGGAACACGGTTGAGAATTGACGTCTGAATTGACGTCTAAATGAATAACTTTTAAAAATATTCAATCAATTTTCACACTAAGCTCTTTAATAACTTTCGAAGTACTTAATCAAACTTTGCCAAATTTACAGGGAAGTTGCCGTAATACCAGCCGATGGTGCCTGCAAAACTACATGGAACACGGTTGAGAATTGACGTCTGAATTGACGTCTAAATGAATAACTTTTAAAAATAATCAATCAATTTTCACACTAATCTCATTAATAACTTTTGAAGTACTTAATCAAACTTTGCCAAATTTACAGGTAAGTTGACGTAATACCAGCCGATGATGCCTGCAAAAATATATAGAAAAAAGGTTGAGAGTTGACATCTGAATTGACGTCTAAATGAATAACTTTTAAAAATATTCAATCATTTTTCACACTAATCTCATTAATAACTTTTGAAGTACTTAATCAAACTTTGCCAAATTTACAGGGAAATTGCAGTAATGCCAGCCGATGGTGCCTGCAAAACTACATAGAAAACGATTGAGAATTGAGGTCTGAATTGACGTCTAAATGCATAACTTTTAAAAATATTCAATCAATTTTCACACTAATCTCATTAATAACTTTTGAAGTACTTCATCAAACTTTGCCAAATTTACAGGGAAGTTGCCGTAATACCAGCCGATGGTGCCTGCAAAACTACATGGAACACGGTTGAGAATTGAAGTCTGAATTGACGTCTAAATGAATAACTTTTAAAAATATTCATTTAATTTTCACACTAATCTCATTAATAACTTTTGAAGTACTTAATCAAACTTTGCCAAATTTACAGGGAAATTGCCGTAATACCAGCCGATGGTGACTGCAAAACTACATGGAAAACGATTGAGAATTGACGTCTGAATTGACGTCTAATTGAATAACTTTTAAAAATATTCAATCAATTTTCACACTAAGCTCTTTAATAACTTTCGAAGTACTTAATCAAACTTTGCCAAATTTACAAGGAAATTGCCGTAATACCAGCCGATGGTGCCTGCAAAACAACATAGAAAACGATTGAGAATTGAGGTCTGAATTGACGTCTAAATGAATAACTTTTAAAAATATTCATTCAATTTTCACACTAATCTCATTAATAACTTTTGAAGTACTTAATCAAACTTTGCCAAATTTACAGGGAAGTTGCCGTAATACCAGCCGATGGTGCCTGCAAAACTACATGGAAAACGATTGAGAATTGACATCTGAATTGACGTCTAAATGAATAAATTTTAAAAATATTCAATCAATTTTCACACTAAGCTCATCAATAACTTTCGAAGAACTTAATAAAACTTTGCCAAATTTTCAGGGAAATTGCCGTAATACCAGGTGATGGTTCCTGCAAAATTACATGGGAAACAGTTGAGAATTGAGTCTGAATCGACGTCTAAATGAATAACTTTAAAAAATATTCAATCGATTTTCACACTAAGCTCATTAATAACTTTTGAAGTACTTAATCAAACTTTGCCAAATTTACAGGGAAGTTGCCGTAATACCAGCCGATGGTGCCTGCAAAACTACATAGAAAACGATTGAGAATTGAGGTCTGAATTGACGTCTAAATGAATAACTTTTAAAAATATTCAATCAATTTTCACACTAAGCTCATCAATAACTTTCGAAGTACTTAATCAAACTTTGCCAAATTTACAGGGAAGTCGCCGTAATACCAGCCGATGGTGCCTGCAAAAACACATAGAAAAAAGGTTGAGAATTGACATCTGATATGACGTTTAAATGAATAACTTTTTTAAAATATTCAATCAATTTTTACACTAATCTCATTAATAACTTTTGAAGTACCTAATCAAACTTTGCCAAATTTACAGGGATGTTGCCGTAATACCAGCCGATGGTGCCTGCAAAACTACATGGAAAACGATTCAGAATTGACGTCTGAATTGACGTCTAAATGAATAACTTTTTTAAAATATTCAATCAATTTTTACACTAATCTCATTAATAACTTTTGAAGTACTTAATCAAACTTTGCTAAATTTACAGGGATGTTGCCGTAATACCAGCCGATGGTGCCTGCAAAACTACATGGAAAACGATCCAGAATTGACGTCTGAATTGACGTCTAAATGAATATCTTTTAAAAATATTCAATCAATTTTCACACTAAGCTCAATAATAACTTTCGAAGTACTTAATCAAACTTAGCCAAATTTACAGGGAAATTGCCGTAATACCAGCCGATGGTGCCTGCAAAACTACATGGAAAACGATTGAGAATTGATGTCTGAATTGACGTCTAAATGAATAACTTTTAAAAATATTCAATCAATTTTCACACTAAGCTCATCAATAACTTTCGAAGTACTTAATCAAACTTTTCCAAATTTTCAGGGAAATTGCCGTAATACCAGGTGATGGTTCCTGCAAAATTACATGGGAAACAGTTGAGAATTGAGTCTGAATCGACGTCTAAATGAATAACTTTTAAAAATATTCAATCAATTTTCACACTAAGCTCATTAATAACTTTTGAAGTACTTAATCAAACTTTGCCAAATTTACAGGGAAGTTGCCGTAATACCAGCCGATGGTGCCTGCAAAACTACATGGAACACGGTTGAGAATTGACGTCTGAATTGACGTCTAAATGAATAACTTTTAAAAAATATTCAATCAATTTTCACACTAAGCTCTTTAATAACTTTCGAAGTACTTAATCAAACTTTGCCAAATTTACAGGGAAGTTGCCGTAATACCAGCCGATGGTGCCTGCAAAGCTACATGGAACACGGTTAAGAATTGACGTCTGAATTGACGTCTAAATGAATAACTTTTAAAAATAATCAATCAATTTTCACACTAATCTCATTAATAACTTTTGAAGTACTTAATCAAACTTTGCCAAATTTACAGGTAAGTTGCCGTAATACCAGCCGATGGTGCCTGCAAAAATATATAGAAAAAAGGTTGAGAATTGACATCTGAATTGACGTCTAAATGAATAACTTTTAAAAATAATCAATCAATATTCACACTAATCTCATTAATAACTTTTGAAGTACTTAATCAAACTTTGCCAAATTTACAGGGATGTTGCCGTAATACCAGCCGATGGTGCCTGCAAAACTACATGGAAAACGATTCAGAATTGACGTCTGAATTGACGTCTAAATGAATAACTTTTAAAAATATTCAATCAATTTTCACACTAATCTCATTAATAACTTTTGAAGTACTTAATCAAACTTTGCCAAATTTACAGGGCAATTGCAGTAATACCAGCCGATGGTGCCTGCAAAACTACATAGAAAACGATTGAGAATTGAGGTCTGAATTGACGTCTAAATGAATAACTTTTAAAAATATTCAATCAATTTTCACACTAAGCTCATCAATAACTTTCGAAGTACTTAATCAAACTTTGCCAAATTTACAGGGAAGTCGCCGTAATACCAGCCGATGGTGCCTGCAAAAACACATAGAAAAAAGGTTGAGAATTGACATCTGATATGACGTTTAAATGAATAACTTTTCTAAAATATTCAATCAATTTTTACACTAATCTCATTAATAACTTTTGAAGTACCTAATCAAACTTTGCCAAATTTACAGGGATGTTGCCGTAATACCAGCCGATGGTGCCTGCAAAACTACATGGAAAACGATTCAGAATTGACGTCTGAATTGACGTCTAAATGAATAACTTTTTTAAAATATTCAATCAATTTTTACACTAATCTCATTAATAACTTTTGAAGTACTTAATCAAACTTTGCCAAATTTACAGGGATGTTGCCGTAATACCAGCCGATGGTGCCTGCAAAACTACATGGAAAACGATCCAGAATTGACGTCTGAATTGACGTCTAAATGAATATCTTTTAAAAATATTCAATCAATTTTCACACTAAGCTCAATAATAACTTTCGAAGTACTTAATCAAACTTAGCCAAATTTACAGGGAAATTGCCGTAATACCAGCCGATGGTGCCTGCAAAACTACATGGAAAACGATTGAGAATTGATGTCTGAATTGACGTCTAAATGAATAACTTTTAAAAATATTCAATCAATTTTCACACTAAGCTCATCAATAACTTTCGAAGTACTTAATCAAACTTTTCCAAATTTTCAGGGAAATTGCCGTAATACCAGGTGATGGTTCCTGCAAAATTACATGGGAAACAGTTGAGAATTGAGTCTGAATCGACGTCTAAATGAATAACTTTTAAAAATATTCAATCAATTTTCACACTAAGCTCATTAATAACTTTTGAAGTACTTAATCAAACTTTGCCAAATTTACAGGGAAGTTGCCGTAATACCAGCCGATGGTGCCTGCAAAACTACATGGAACACGGTTGAGAATTGACGTCTGAATTGACGTCTAAATGAATAACTTTTAAAAAATATTCAATCAATTTTCACACTAAGCTCTTTAATAACTTTCGAAGTACTTAATCAAACTTTGCCAAATTTACAGGGAAGTTGCCGTAATACCAGCCGATGGTGCCTGCAAAACTACATGGAACACGGTTAAGAATTGACGTCTGAATTGACGTCTAAATGAATAACTTTTAAAAATAATCAATCAATTTTCACACTAATCTCATTAATAACTTTTGAAGTACTTAATCAAACTTTGCCAAATTTACAGGTAAGTTGCCGTAATACCAGCCGATGGTGCCTGCAAAAATATATAGAAAAAAGGTTGAGAATTGACATCTGAATTGACGTCTAAATGAATAACTTTTAAAAATATTCAATCAATATTCACACTAATCTCATTAATAACTTTTGAAGTACTTAATCAAACTTTGCCAAATTTACAGGGAAATTGCAGTAATGCCAGCCGATGGAGCCTGCAAAACTACATAGAAAACGATTGAGAATTGAGGTCTGAATTGACGTCTAAATGAATAACTTTTAAAAATATTCAATCAATTTTCACACTAAGCTCATCAATAACTTTCGAAGTACTTAATCAAACTTTGCCAAATTTACAGGGAAGTTGCCGTAATACCAGCCGATGGTGCCTTCATAAATACATAGAAAAAAGGTTGAGAATTGACATCTGATATGACGTTTAAATGAATAACTTTTTTAAAATATTCAATCAATTTTCACACTAATCTCATTAATAACTTTTGAAGTACTTAATCAAACTTTGCCAAATTTACAGGAATGTTGCCGTAATACCAGCCGATGGTGCCTGCAAAACTACATGGAAAACGATTCAGAATTGACGTCTGAATTGACGTCTAAATGAATAACTTTTAAAAATATTCGATCAATTTTCACACTAAGCTCATTAATAACTTTCGAAGTACTTAATCAAACTTTGCCAAATTTACAGGGAAATTGACGTAATACCAGGTGATGGTTCCTGCAAAATGACATGGAAAACGGTTGAGAATTGACGTCTGAATCGACGTCTAAATGAATAACTTTTAAAAATATTCAATCAATTTTCACACTAATCTCATTAATAACTTTTGAAGTACTTAATCAAACTTTGCCAAATTTACAGGTAAGTTGCCGTAATACCAGCCGATGGTGCCTGCAAAACTACATGGAACACGGTTAAGAATTGACGTCTGAATTGACGTCTAAATGAATAACTTTTAAAAATAATCAATCAATTTTCACACTAATCTCATTAATAACTTTTGAAGTACTTAATCAAACTTTGCCAAATTTACAGGTAAGTTGCCGTAATACCAGCCGATGGTGCCTGCAAAAATATATAGAAAAAAGGTTGAGAATTGACATCTGAATTGACGTCTAAATGAATAACTTTTAAAAATAATCAATCAATATTCACACTAATCTCATTAATAACTTTTGAAGTACTTAATCAAACTTTGCCAAATTTACAGGGATGTTGCCGTAATACCAGCCGATGGTGCCTGCAAAACTACATGGAAAACGATTCAGAATTGACGTCTGAATTGACGTCTAAATGAATAACTTTTAAAAATATTCAATCAATTTTCACACTAATCTCATTAATAACTTTTGAAGTACTTAATCAAACTTTGCCAAATTTACAGGGCAATTGCAGTAATACCAGCCGATGGTGCCTGCAAAACTACATAGAAAACGATTGAGAATTGAGGTCTGAATTGACGTCTAAATGAATAACTTTTAAAAATATTCAATCAATTTTCACACTAAGCTCATCAATAACTTTCGAAGTACTTAATCAAACTTTGCCAAATTTACAGGGAAGTCGCCGTAATACCAGCCGATGGTGCCTGCAAAAACACATAGAAAAAAGGTTGAGAATTGACATCTGATATGACGTTTAAATGAATAACTTTTCTAAAATATTCAATCAATTTTTACACTAATCTCATTAATAACTTTTGAAGTACCTAATCAAACTTTGCCAAATTTACAGGGATGTTGCCGTAATACCAGCCGATGGTGCCTGCAAAACTACATGGAAAACGATTCAGAATTGACGTCTGAATTGACGTCTAAATGAATAACTTTTTTAAAATATTCAATCAATTTTTACACTAATCTCATTAATAACTTTTGAAGTACTTAATCAAACTTTGCCAAATTTACAGGGATGTTGCCGTAATACCAGCCGATGGTGCCTGCAAAACTACATGGAAAACGATCCAGAATTGACGTCTGAATTGACGTCTAAATGAATATCTTTTAAAAATATTCAATCAATTTTCACACTAAGCTCAATAATAACTTTCGAAGTACTTAATCAAACTTAGCCAAATTTACAGGGAAATTGCCGTAATACCAGCCGATGGTGCCTGCAAAACTACATGGAAAACGATTGAGAATTGATGTCTGAATTGACGTCTAAATGAATAACTTTTAAAAATATTCAATCAATTTTCACACTAAGCTCATCAATAACTTTCGAAGTACTTAATCAAACTTTTCCAAATTTTCAGGGAAATTGCCGTAATACCAGGTGATGGTTCCTGCAAAATTACATGGGAAACAGTTGAGAATTGAGTCTGAATCGACGTCTAAATGAATAACTTTTAAAAATATTCAATCAATTTTCACACTAAGCTCATTAATAACTTTTGAAGTACTTAATCAAACTTTGCCAAATTTACAGGGAAGTTGCCGTAATACCAGCCGATGGTGCCTGCAAAACTACATGGAACACGGTTGAGAATTGACGTCTGAATTGACGTCTAAATGAATAACTTTTAAAAAATATTCAATCAATTTTCACACTAAGCTCTTTAATAACTTTCGAAGTACTTAATCAAACTTTGCCAAATTTACAGGGAAGTTGCCGTAATACCAGCCGATGGTGCCTGCAAAACTACATGGAACACGGTTAAGAATTGACGTCTGAATTGACGTCTAAATGAATAACTTTTAAAAATAATCAATCAATTTTCACACTAATCTCATTAATAACTTTTGAAGTACTTAATCAAACTTTGCCAAATTTACAGGTAAGTTGCCGTAATACCAGCCGATGGTGCCTGCAAAAATATATAGAAAAAAGGTTGAGAATTGACATCTGAATTGACGTCTAAATGAATAACTTTTAAAAATATTCAATCAATATTCACACTAATCTCATTAATAACTTTTGAAGTACTTAATCAAACTTTGCCAAATTTACAGGGAAATTGCAGTAATGCCAGCCGATGGAGCCTGCAAAACTACATAGAAAACGATTGAGAATTGAGGTCTGAATTGACGTCTAAATGAATAACTTTTAAAAATATTCAATCAATTTTCACACTAAGCTCATCAATAACTTTCGAAGTACTTAATCAAACTTTGCCAAATTTACAGGGAAGTTGCCGTAATACCAGCCGATGGTGCCTTCATAAATACATAGAAAAAAGGTTGAGAATTGACATCTGATATGACGTTTAAATGAATAACTTTTTTAAAATATTCAATCAATTTTCACACTAATCTCATTAATAACTTTTGAAGTACTTAATCAAACTTTGCCAAATTTACAGGAATGTTGCCGTAATACCAGCCGATGGTGCCTGCAAAACTACATGGAAAACGATTCAGAATTGACGTCTGAATTGACGTCTAAATGAATAACTTTTAAAAATATTCGATCAATTTTCACACTAAGCTCATTAATAACTTTCGAAGTACTTAATCAAACTTTGCCAAATTTACAGGGAAATTGACGTAATACCAGGTGATGGTTCCTGCAAAATGACATGGAAAACGGTTGAGAATTGACGTCTGAATCGACGTCTAAATGAATAACTTTTAAAAATATTCAATTAATTTTCGCACTAAGCTCATTAATCACTTTTAAAGTACTTAATCAAACTTTGCCAAATTTACAGGGAAGTTGCCGTAATACCAGCCGATGGTGCCTGCAAAACTACATGGAAAACGATTAAGAATTGACGTCTGAATTGACGTCTAAATGAATAACTTTTAAAAATATTCAATCAATTTTCACACTAAGCTCATCAATAACTTACGAAGTACTTAATCAAACTTTGCCAAATCTACAGGGAAATTGCCGTAATACCAGGTGATGGTTCCTGCAAAATTACATGGGAAACAGTTGAGAATTGGGTCTGAATCGACGTCTAAATGAATAACTTTTAAAAATATTCAATCAATTTTCACACTAAGCTTATTAATAACTTTTGAAGTACTCAATCAAACTTTGCCAAATTTACAGGGAAGTTGCCGTAATACCAGCCGATGGTGCCTTAAAAATTACATGGAAAACGGTTGAGAATTGACGTCTGCATTGACGTCTAAATGAATAACTTTTAAAAATATTCAATCAATTTTCACACTAAGCTCTTTAATAACTTTCGAAGTACTTAATCAAACTTTGCCAAATTTACAGGGAAGTTGCCGTAATACCAGCCGATGGTGCCTGCAAAACTACATGGAAAACGATTGAGAATTGACATCTGAATTGACGTCTAAATGAATAATTTTTAAAAATATTCAATCAATTTTCACACTAAGCTCATCAATAACTTTCGAAGTACTTGATCAAACTTTGCCAAATTTTCAGGGAAGTTGCCGTAATACCAGCCGATGGTGCCTGCAAAAATACATAGAAAAAAGGTTGAGAATTGACATCTGATATGACGTTTAAATGAATAACTTTTTTAAAATATTCAATCAATTTTTACACTAATCTCATTAATAACTTTTGAAGTACTTAATCAAACTTTGCCAAATTTACAGGGATGTTGCCGTAATACCAGTCGATGGTGCCTGCAAAAAAACATAGAAAAAAGGTTGAGAATTGACATCTGATATGACGTTTAAATAAATAACTTTTTTAAAATATTCAATCAATTTTTACACTAATCTCATTAATAACTTTTGAAGTACTTAATCAAACTTTGCCAAATTTACAGGGATGTTGCCGTAATACCAGCCGATGGTGCCTGCAAAACTACATGGAAAACGATTCAGAATTGACGTCTGAATTGACGTCTAAATGAATAACTTTTAAAAATATTCAATCAATTTTCACACTAAGCTCAATAATAACTTTCGAAGTACTTAATCAAACTTAGCCAAATTTACAGGGAAATTGCCGTAATACCAGCCGATGGTGCCTGCAAAACTACATGGAAAACGATTGAGAATTGACGTCTGAATTGACGTCTAAATGAATAACTTTTAAAAATATTCAATCAATTTTCACACTAAGCTCATCAATAACTTTCGAAGTACTTAATCAAACTTTGCCAAATTTACAGGGAAATTGACGTAATACCAGGTGATGGTTCCTGCAAAATTACATGGAAAACGGTTGAGAATTGACGTCTGAATCGACATCTAAATGAATAACTTTTAAAAATATTCAATTAATTTTCACACTAAGCTCATTAATAACTTTTGAAGTACTTAATCAAACTTTGCCAAATTTACAGGGAAGTTGCCGTAATACCAGCCGATGGTGCCTGCAAAACTACATGGAAAACGATTGAGAATTGACGTCTGAATTGACGTCTAAATGAATAACTTTTAAAAATATTCAATCAATTTTCACACTAAGCTCATCAATAACTTTTGAAGTACTTAATCAAACTTTGCCAAATCTACAGGGAAATTGCCGTAATACCAGGTGATGGTTCCTGCAAAATTACATGGGAAACAGTTGAGAATTGAGTCTGAATCGACGTCTAACTGAATAACTTTTAAAAATATTCAATCAATTTTCACACTAAGCTTATTAATAACTTTTGGAGTACTTAATCAAACTTTGCCAAATTTACAGGGAAGTTGCCGTAATACCAGCCGATGGTGCCTTAAAAATTACATGGAAAACGGTTGAGAATTGACGTCTGAATTGACGTCTAAATGAATAACTTTTAAAAATATTCAATCAATTTTCACACTAAGCTCTTTAATAACTTTCGAAGTACTCAATCAAACTTTGCCAAATTTACAGGGAAGTTGCCGTAATACCAGCCGATGGTGCCTGCAAAACTACATGGAAAACGATTGAGAATTGACATCTGAATTGACGTCTAAATGAATAATTTTTAAAAATATTCAATCAATTTTCACACTAAGCTCATCAATAACTTTCGAAGTACTTAATCAAACTTTGCCAAATTTTTAGGGCAGTTGCCGTAATACCAGCCGATGGTGCCTGCAAAAATACATAGAAAAAAGGTTGAGAATTGACATCTGATATGACGTTTAAATGAATAACTTTTTAAAAATATTCAATCAATTTTTACACTAATCTCATTAATAACTTTTGAAGTACTTAATCAAACTTTGCCAAATTTACAGGGATGTTGCCGTAATACCAGCCGATGGTGCCTGCAAAAAAACATAGAAAAAAGGTTGAGAATTGACATCTGATATGACGTTTAAATGAATAACTTTTTTAAAATATTCAATCAATTTTTACACTAATCTCATTAATAACTTTTGAAGTACTTAATCAAACTTTGCCAAATTTACAGGGATGTTGCCGTAATACCAGCCGATGGTGCCTGCAAAACTACATGGAAAACGATTCAGAATTGACGTCTGAATTGACGTCTAAATGAATAACTTTTAAAAATATTCAATCAATTTTCACACTAAGCTCAATAATAACTTTCGAAGTACTTAATCAAACTTAGCCAAATTTACAGGGAAATTGCCGTAATACCAGCCGATGGTGCCTGCAAAACTACATGGAAAACGATTGAGAATTGACGTCTGAATTGACGTCTAAATGAATAACTTTTAAAAATATTCAATAAATTTTCACACTAAGCTCATCAATAACTTTCGAAGTACTTAATCAAACTGTGCCAAATTTACAGGGAAATTGACGTAATACCAGGTGATGGTTCCTGCAAAATTACATGGAAAACGGTTGAGAATTGACGTCTGAATCGACGTCTAAATGAATAACTTTTAAAAATATTCAATTAATTTTCACACTAAGCTCATTAATAACTTTTGAAGTACTTAATCAAAACTTTGCCAAATTTACAGGGAAGTTGCCGTAATACCAGGTGATGGTTCCTGCAAAATTACATGGGAAACAGTTGAGAATTGAGTCTGATCGACGTCTAAATGAATAACTTTTAAAAATATTCAATCAATTTTCACACTAAGCTTATTAATAACTTTTGGAGTACTTAATCAAAACTTTGCCAAATTTACAGGGAAGTTGCCGTAATACCAGCCGATGGTGCCTTAAAAATTACATGGAAAACGGTTGAGAATTGACGTCTGAATTGACGTCTAAATGAATAACTTTTAAAAATATTCAATCAATTTTCACACTAAGCTCTTTAATAACTTTCGAAGTACTTAATCAAACTTTGCCAAATTTACAGGGAAGTTGCCGTAATACCAGCCGATGGTGCCTGCAAAACTACATGGAAAACGATTGAGAATTGACATCTGAATTGACGTCTAAATGAATAATTTTTAAAAATATTCAATCAATTTTCACACTAAGCTCATCAATAACTTTCGAAGTACTTAATCAAACTTTGCCAAATTTTCAGGGAAGTTGCCGTAATACCAGCCGATGGTGCCTGCAAAAATACATAGAAAAAAGGTTGAGAATTGACATCTGATATGACGTTTAAATGAATAACTTTTTAAAAATATTCAATCAATTTTTACACTAATCTCATTAATAACTTTTGAAGTACTTAATCAAACTTTGCCAAATTTACAGGGATGTTGCCGTAATACCAGCCGATGGTGCCTGCAAAAAAACATAGAAAAAAGGTTGAGAATTGACATCTGATATGACGTTTAAATGAATAACTTTTTTAAAATATTCAATCAATTTTTACACTAATCTCATTAATAACTTTTGAAGTACTTAATCAAACTTTGCCAAATTTACAGGGATGTTGCCGTAATACCAGCCGATGGTGCCTGCAAAACTACATGGAAAACGATTCAGAATTGACGTCTGAATTGACGTCTAAATGAATAACTTTTAAAAATATTCAATCAATTTTCACACTAAGCTCAATAATAACTTTCGAAGTACTTAATCAAACTTAGCCAAATTTACAGGGAAATTGCCGTAATACCAGCCGATGGTGCCTGCAAAACTACATGGAAAACGATTGAGAATTGACGTCTGAATTGACGTCTAAATGAATAACTTTTAAAAATATTCAATAAATTTTCACACTAAGCTCATCAATAACTTTCGAAGTACTTAATCAAACTGTGCCAAATTTACAGGGAAATTGACGTAATACCAGGTGATGGTTCCTGCAAAATTACATGGAAAACGGTTGAGAATTGACGTCTGAATCGACGTCTAAATGAATAACTTTTAAAAATATTCAATTAATTTTCACACTAAGCTCATTAATAACTTTTGAAGTACTTAATCAAACTTTGCCAAATTTACAGGGAAGTTGCCGTAATACCAGCCGATAGTGCCTGCAAAACTACATGGAAAACGATTGAGAATTGACGTCTGAATTGACGTCTAAATGAATAACTTTTAAAAATATTCAATCAATTTTCACACTAAGCTCATCAATAACTTTTGAAGTACTTAATCAAACTTTGCCAAATCTACAGGGAAATTGCCGTAATACCAGGTGATGGTTCCTGCAAAATTACATGGGAAACAGTTGAGAGTTGAGTCTGAATCGACGTCTAAATGAATAACTTTTAAAAATATTCAATCAATTTTCACACTAAGCTTATTAATAACTTTTGGAGTACTTAATCAAACTTTGCCAAATTTACAGGGAAGTTGCCGTAATACCAGCCGATGGTGCCTTAAAAATTACATGGAAAACGGTTGAGAATTGACGTCTGAATTGACGTCTAAATGAATAACTTTTAAAAATATTCAATCAATTTTCACACTAAGCTCTTTAATAACTTTCGAAGTACTTAATCAAACTTTGCCAAATTTACAGGGAAGTTGCCGTAATACCAGCCGATGGTGCCTGCAAAACTACATGGAAAACGATTGAGAATTGACATCTGAATTGACGTCTAAATGAATAATTTTTAAAAATATTCAATCAATTTTCCTATAAGCTCATCAATAACTTTCGAAGTACTTAATCAAACTTTGCCAAATTTTCAGGGAAGTTGCCGTAATACCAGCCGATGGTGCCTGCAAAAATACATAGAAAAAAGGTTGAGAATTGACATCTGATATGACGTTTAAATGAATAACTTTTTTAAAATATTCAATCAATTTTTACACTAATCTCATTAATAACTTTTGAAGTACTTAATCAAACTTTGCCAAATTTACAGGGATGTTGCCGTAATACCAGCCGATGGTGCCTGCAAAAAAACATAGAAAAAAGGTTGAGAATTGACATCTGATATGACGTTTAAATGAATAACTTTTTTAAAATATTCAATCAATTTTTACACTAATCTCATTAATAACTTTTGAAGTACTTAATCAAACTTTGCAAAATTTACAGGGATGTTGCCGTAATACCAGCCGATGGTGCCTGCAAAACTACATGGAAAACGATTCAGAATTGACGTCTGAATTGACGTCTAAATGAATAACTTTTAAAAATATTCAATCAATTTTCACACTAAGCTCAATAATAACTTTCGAAGTACTTAATCAAACTTAGCCAAATTTACAGGGAAATTGCCGTAATACCAGCCGATGGTGCCTGCAAAACTACATGGAAAACGATTGAGAATTGACGTCTGAATTGACGTCTAAATGAATAACTTTTAAAAATATTCAATCAATTTTCACACTAAGCTCATCAATAACTTTCGAAGTACTTAATCAAACTTTGCCAAATTTACAGGGAAATTGACGTAATACCAGGTGATGGTTCCTGCAAAATTACATGGAAAACGGTTGAGAATTGACGTCTGAATCGACGTCTAAATGAATAACTTTTAAAAAAATTCAATTAATTTTCACACTAAGCTCATTAATAACTTTTGAAGTACTTAATCAAACTTTGCCAAATTTACAGGGAAGTTGCCGTAATACCAGCCGATGGTGCCTGCAAAACTACAGGGAAAACGATTGAGAATTGACGTCTGAATTGACGTCTAAATGAATAACTTTTAAAAATATTCAATCAATTTTCACACTAAGCTCATCAATAACTTTCGAAGTACTTAATCAAACTTTGCCAAATCTACAGGGGAATTGCCGTAATACCAGGTGATGGTTCCTGCAAAATTACATGGGAAACAGTTGAGAATTGAGTCTGAATCGACGTCTAAATGAATAACTTTTAAAAATATTCAATCAATTTTCACACTAAGCTTATTAATAACTTTTGAAGAACTTAATCAAACTTTGCCAAATTTACAGGGAAGTTGCCGTAATACCAGCCGATGGTGCCTTATAAATTACATGGAAAACGGTTGAGAATTGACGTCTGAATTGACGTCTAAATGAATAACTTTTAAAAATATTCAATCAATTTTCACACTAAGCTCTTTAATAACTTTCGAAGTACTTAATCAAACTTTGCCAAATTTACAGGGAAGTTGCCGTAATACCAGCCGATGGTGCCTGCAAAACTACATGGAAAACGATTCAGAATTGACGTCTGAATTGACGTCTAAATGAATAACTTTTAAAAATATTCAATCAATTTTCACACTAAGCTCAATAATAACTTTCGAAGTACTTAATCAAACTTAGCCAAATTTACAGGGAAATTGCCGTAATACCAGCCGATGGTGCCTGCAAAACTACATGGAAAACGATTGAGAATTGACGTCTGAATTGACGTCTAAATGAATAACTTTTAAAAAAATTCAATCAATTTTCACACTAAGCTCATCAATAACTTTCGAAGTACTTAATCAAACTTTGCCAAATATACAGGGAAATTGACGTAATACCAGGTGATGGTTCCTGCAAAATTACATGGAAAACGGTTGAGAATTGACGTCTGAATCGACGTCTAAATGAATAACTTTTAAAAATATTCAATTAATTTTCACACTAAGCTCATTAATAACTTTTGAAGTACTTAATCAAACTTTGCCAAATTTACAGGGAAGTTGCCGTAATATCAGCCGATGGTGCCTGCAAAACTACATGGAAAACGATTGAGAATTGACGTCTGAATTGACGTCTAAATGAATAACTTTTAAAAATATTCAATCAATTTTCACACTAAGCTGATCAATAACTTTCGAAGTACTTAATCAAACTTTGCCAAATTTACAGGGAAGTTGCCGTAATACCAGCCGATGGTGCCTGCAAAAATACATAGAAAAAAGGTTGAGAATTGACATCTGATATGACGTTTAAATGAATAACTTTTTAAAAATATTCAATCAATTTTTACACTAATCTCATTAATAACTTTTGAAGTACTTAATCAAACTTTGCCAAATTTACAGGGATGTTGCCGTAATACCAGCCGATGGTGCCTGCAAAAAAACATAGAAAAAAGGTTGAGAATTGACATCTGATATGACGTTTAAATGAATAACTTTTTTAAAATATTCAATCAATTTTTACACTAATCTCATTAATAACTTTTGAAGTACTTAATCAAACTTTGCCAAATTTACAGGGATGTTGCCGTAATACCAGCCGATGGTGCCTGCAAAACTACATGGAAAACGTTTCAGAATTGACGTCTGAATTGACGTCTAAATGAATAACTTTTTAAAAATATTCAATCAATTTTCACACTAAGCTCAATAATAACTTTCGAAGTACTTAATCAAACTTAGCCAAATTTACAGGGAAATTACCGTAATACCAGCCGATGGTGCCTGCAAAACTACATGGAAAACGATTGAGAATTGACGTCTGAATTGACGTCTAAATGAATAACTTTTAAAAATATTCAATCAATTTTCACACTAAGCTCATCAATACCTTTCGAAGTACTTAATCAAACTTTGCCAAATTTACAGGGAAATTGACGTAATACCAGGTGATGGTTCCTGCAAAATTACATGGAAAACGATTGAGAATTGACGTCTGAATTGACGTCTAAATGAATAACTTTTAAAAATATTCAATCAATTTTCACACTAAGCTCATCAATAACTTTCGAAGTACTTAATCAAACTTTGCCAAATTTACAGGGAAATTGACGTAATACCAGGTGATGGTTCCTGCAAAATTACATGGAAAACGGTTGAGAATTGACGTCTGAATCGACGTCTAAATGAATAACTTTTAAAAATATTCAATTAATTTTCACACTAAGCTCATTAATAACTTTTGAAGTACTTAATCAAACTTTGCCAAATTTACAGGGAAGTTGCCGTAATATCAGCCGATGGTGCCTGCAAAACTACATGGAAAACGATTGAGAATTGACGTCTGAATTGACGTCTAAATGAATAACTTTTAAAAATATTCAATCAATTTTCACACTAAGCTGATCAATAACTTTCGAAGTACTTAATCAAACTTTGCCAAATTTACAGGGAAGTTGCCGTAATACCAGCCGATGGTGCCTGCAAAAATACATAGAAAAAAGGTTGAGAATTGACATCTGATATGACGTTTAAATGAATAACTTTTTAAAAATATTCAATCAATTTTTACACTAATCTCATTAATAACTTTTGAAGTACTTAATCAAACTTTGCCAAATTTACAGGGATGTTGCCGTAATACCAGCCGATGGTGCCTGCAAAAAACATAGAAAAAAGGTTGAGAATTGACATCTGATATGACGTTTAAATGAATAACTTTTTTAAAATATTCAATCAATTTTTACACTAATCTCATTAATAACTTTTGAAGTACTTAATCAAACTTTGCCAAATTTACAGGGATGTTGCCGTAATACCAGCCGATGGTGCCTGCAAAACTACATGGAAAACGTTTCAGAATTGACGTCTGAATTGACGTCTAAATGAATAACTTTTAAAAATATTCAATCAATTTTCACACTAAGCTCAATAATAACTTTCGAAGTACTTAATCAAACTTAGCCAAATTTACAGGGAAATTACCGTAATACCAGCCGATGGTGCCTGCAAAACTACATGGAAAACGATTGAGAATTGACGTCTGAATTGACGTCTAAATGAATAACTTTTAAAAATATTCAATCAATTTTCACACTAAGCTCATCAATACCTTTCGAAGTACTTAATCAAACTTTGCCAAATTTACAGGGAAATTGACGTAATACCAGGTGATGGTTCCTGCAAAATTACATGGAAAACGATTGAGAATTGACGTCTGAATTGACGTCTAAATGAATAACTTTTAAAAATATTCAATCAATTTTCACACTAAGCTCATCAATAACTTTCGAAGTACTTAATCAAACTTTGCCAAATCTACAGGGAAATTGCCGTAATACCAGGTGATGGTTCCTGCAAAATTACATGGGAAACAGCTGAGAATTGAGTCTGAATCGACGTCTAAATGAATAACTTTTAAAAATATTCAATCAATTTTCACACTAAGCTTATTAATAACTTTTGAAGTACTTAATCAAACTTTGCCAAATTTACAGGGAAGTTGCCGTAATACCAGCCGATGGTGCCTTAAAAATTACATGGAAAACGGTTGAGAATTGACGTCTGAATTGACGTCTAAATGAATAACTTTTAAAAATATTCAATCAATTTTCACACTAAGCTCTTTAATAACTTTTGAAGTACTTAATCAAACTTTGCCAAATTTACAGGGAAGTTGCCGTAATACCAGCCGATGGTGCCTGCAAAACTACATGGAAAACGATTGAGAATTGACATCTGAATTGACGTCTAAATGAATAATTTTTAAAAATATTCAATCAATTTTCACACTAAGCTCATCAATAACTTTCGAAGTACTTAATCAAACTTTGCCAAATTTTCAGGGAAGTTGCCGTAATACCAGCCGATGGTGCCTGCAAAAATACATAGAAAAAAGGTTGAGAATTGACATCTGATATGACGTTTAAATGAATAACTTTTTTAAAATATTCAATCAATTTTTACACTAATCTCATTAATAACTTTTGAAGTACTTAATCAAACTTTGCCAAATTTACAGGGATGTTGCCGTAATACCAGCCGATGGTGCCTGCAAAAAAACATAGAAAAAAGGTTGAGAATTGACATCTGATATGACGTTTAAATAAATGACTTTTTTAAAATATTCGATCAATTTTTACACTAATCTCATTAATAACTTTTGAAGTACTTAATCAAACTTTGCAAAATTTACAGGGATGTTGCCGTAATACCAGCCGATGGTGCCTGCAAAACTACATGGAAAACGATTCAGAATTGACGTCTGAATTGACGTCTAAATGAATAACTTTTAAAAATATTCAATCAATTTTCACACTAAGCTCAATAATAACTTTCGAAGTACTTAATCAAACTTAGCCAAATTTACAGGGAAATTGAATTGCCGTAATACCAGCCGATGGTGCCTGCAAAACTACATGGAAAACGATTGAGAATTGACGTCTGAATTGACGTCTAAATGAATAACTTTTAACAATATTCAATCAATTTTCACACTAAGCTCATCAATAACTTTCGAAGTACTTAATCAAACTTTGCCAAATTTACAGGGAAGTTGCCGTAATACCAGCCGATGGTGCCTGCAAAAATACATAGAAAAAAGGTTGAGAATTGACATCTGATATGACGTTTAAATGAATAACTTTTAAAAAATATTCAATCAATTTTTACACTAATCTCATTAATAACTTTTGAAGTACTTAATCAAACTTTGCCAAATTTACAGGGATGTTGCCGTAATACCAGCCGATGGTGCCTGCAAAAAAACATAGAAAAAAGGTTGACAATTGACATCTGATATGACGTTTAAATGAATAACTTTTTTAAAATATTCAATCAATTTTTACACTAATCTCATTAATAACTTTTGAAGTACTTAATCAAACTTTGCCAAATTTACAGGGATGTTGCCGTAATACCAGCCGATGGTGCCTGCAAAACTACATGGAAAACGTTTTAGAATTGACGTCTGAATTGACGTCTAAATGAATAACTTTTAAAAATATTCAATCAATTTTCACACTAAGCTCAATAATAACTTTCGAAGTACTTAATCAAACTTAGCCAAATTTACAGGGAAATTGCCGTAATACCAGCCGATGGTGCCTGCAAAACTACATGGAAAACGATTGAGAATTGACGTCTGAATTGACGTCTAAATGAATAACTTTTAAAAATATTCAATCAATTTTCACACTAAGCTCATCAATAACTTTCGAAGTACTCAATCAAACTTTGCCAAATTTACAGGGAAATTGACGTAATACCAGGTGATGGTTCCTGCAAAATTACATGGAAAACGGTTGAGAATTGACGTCTGAATTGACGTCTAAATGAATAACTTTTAAAAATATTCAATCTATTTTCACACTAAGCTCATCAATAACTTTCGAAGTACTTAATCAAACTTTGCCAAATCTACAGGGAAATTGCCGTAATACCAGGTAATGGTTCCTGCAAAATTACATGGGAAACAGTTGAGAATTGAGTCTGAATCGACGTCTAAATGAATAACTTTTAAAAATATTCAATCAATTTTCACACTAAGCTTATTAATAACTTTTGAAGTACTTAATCAAACTTTGCCAAATTTACAGGGAAGTTGCCGTAATACCAGCCGATGGTGCCTTAAAAATTACATGGAAAACGGTTGAGAATTGACGTCTGAATTGACGTCTAAATGAATAACTTTTAAAAATATTCAATCAATTTTCACACTAAGCTCATTAATAACTTTCGAAGTACTTAATCAAACTTTGCCAAATTTTCAGGGAAGTTGCCGTAATATCAGCCGATGGTGCCTGCAAAACTACATGGAAAACGTTTTAGAATTGACGTCTGAATTGACGTCTAAATGAATAACTTTTAAAAATATTCAATCAATTTTCACACTAAGCTCAATAATAACTTTCGAAGTACTTAATCAAACTTAGCCAAATTTACAGGGAAATTGCCGTAATACCAGCCGATGGTGCCTGCAAAACTACATGGAAAACGATTGAGAATTGACGTCTGAATTGACGTCTAAATGAATAACTTTTAAAAATATTCAATCAATTTTCACACTAAGCTCATCAATAACTTTCGAAGTACTTAATCAAACTTTGCCAAATTTACAGGGAAGTTGCCGTAATACCAGCCGATGGTGCCTGCAAAAATACATAGAAAAAAGGTTGAGAATTGACATCTGATATGACGTTTAAATGAATAACTTTTTAAAAATATTCAATCAATTTTTACACTAATCTCATTAATAACTTTTGAAGTACTTAATCAAACTTTGCCAAATTTACAGGGATGTTGCCGTAATACCAGCCGATGGTGCCTGCAAAAAAACATAGAAAAAAGGTTGAGAATTGACATCTGATATGACGTTTAAATGAATAACTTTTTTAAAATATTCAATCAATTTTTACACTAATCTCATTAATAGCTTTTGAAGTACTTAATCAAACTTTGCCAAATTTACAGGGATGTTGCCGTAATACCAGCCGATGGTGCCTGCGAAACTACATGGAAAACGTTTCAGAATTGACGTCTGAATTGACGTTTAAATGAATAACTTTTAAAAATATTCAATCAATTTTCACACTAAGCTCAATAATAACTTTCGAAGTACTTAATCAAACTTAGCCAAATTTACAGGGAAATTGCCGTAATACCAGCCGATGGTGCCTGCAAAACTACATGGAAAACGATTGAGAATTGACGTCTGAATTGACGTCTAAATGAATAACTTTTAAAAATATTCAATCAATTTTCACACTAAGCTCATCAATACCTTTCGAAGTACTTAATCAAACTTTGCCAAATTTACAGGGAAATTGACGTAATACCAGGTGATGGTTCCTGCAAAATTACATGGAAAACGATTGAGAATTGACGTCTGAATTGACGTCTAAATGAATAACTTTTAAAAATATTCAATCAATTTTCACACTAAGCTCATCAATAACTTTCGAAGTACTTAATCAAACTTTGCCAAATCTACAGGGAAATTGCCGTAATACCAGGTGATGGTTCCTGCAAAATTACATGGGAAACAGCTGAGAATTGAGTCTGAATCGACGTCTAAATGAATAACTTTTAAAAATATTCAATCAATTTTCACACTAAGCTTATTAATAACTTTTGAAGTACTTAATCAAACTTTGCCAAATTTACAGGGAAGTTGCCGTAATACCAGCCGATGGTGCCTTAAAAATTACATGGAAAACGGTTGAGAATTGACGTCTGAATTGACGTCTAAATGAATAACTTTTAAAAATATTCAATCAATTTTCACACTAAGCTCTTTAATAACTTTTGAAGTACTTAATCAAACTTTGCCAAATTTACAGGGAAGTTGCCGTAATACCAGCCGATGGTGCCTGCAAAACTACATGGAAAACGATTGAGAATTGACGTCTGAATTGACGTCTAAATGAATAACTTTTAAAAATATTCAATCAATTTTCACACTAAGCTCATCAATAACTTTCGAAGTACTTAATCAAACTTTGCCAAATTTACAGGGAAGTTGCCGTAATACCAGCCGATGGTGCCTGCAAAAATACATAGAAAAAAGGTTGAGAATTGACATCTGATATGACGTTTAAATGAATAACTTTTTAAAAATATTCAATCAATTTTTACACTAATCTCATTAATAACTTTTGAAGTACTTAATCAAACTTTGCCAAATTTACAGGGATGTTGCCGTAATACCAGCCGATGGTGCCTGCAAAAAAACATAGAAAAAAGGTTGACAATTGACATCTGATATGACGTTTAAATGAATAACTTTTTT
Organism: Flabesymbios commensalis; assembly: GCA_964017125.1. Lineage (NCBI taxonomy): Eukaryota > Metazoa > Annelida > Polychaeta > Terebellida > Flabelligeridae > Flabesymbios > Flabesymbios commensalis. The sequence goes on along the minus strand of CAXHKU010000859.1, from coordinate 3,045 downwards.
AAAATATTCAATCAATTTTTACACTAATCTCATTAATAACTTTTGAAGTACTTAATCAAACTTTGCCAAATTTACAGGGATGTTGCCGTAATACCAGCCGATGATGCCTGCAAAACTACATGGAAAACGTTTTAGAATTGACGTCTGAATTGACGTCTAAATGAATAACTTTTAAAAATATTCAATCAATTTTCACACTAAGCTCAATAATAACTTTCGAAGTACTTAATCAAACTTAGCCAAATTTACAGGGAAATTGCCGTAATACCAGCCGATGGTGCCTGCAAAACTACATGGAAAACGATTGAGAATTGACGTCTGAATTGACGTCTAAATGAATAACTTTTAAAAATATTCAATCAATTTTCACACTAAGCTCATCAATAACTTTCGAAGTACTTAATCAAACTTTGCCAAATTTACAGGGAAATTGACGTAATACCAGGTGATGGTTCCTGCAAAATTACATGGAAAACGGTTGAGAATTGACGTCTGAATTGACGTCTAAATGAATAACTTTTAAAAATATTCAATCTATTTTCACACTAAGCTCATCAATAACTTTCGAAGTACTTAATCAAACTTTGCCAAATCTACAGGGAAATTGCCGTAATACCAGGTGATGGTTCTTGCAAAATTACATGGGAAACAGTTGAGAATTGAGTCTGAATCGACGTCTAAATGAATAACTTTTAAAAATATTCAATCAATTTTCACACTAAGCTTATTAATAACTTTTGAAGTACTTAATCAAACTTTGCCAAATTTACAGGGAAGTTGCCGTAATACCAGCCGATGGTGCCTTAAAAATTACATGGAAAACGGTTGAGAATTGACGTCTGAATTGACGTCTAAATGAATAACTTTTAAAAATATTCAATCAATTTTCACACTAAGCTCATCAATAACTTTCGAAGTACTTAATCAAACTTTGCCAAATTTTCAGGGAAGTTGCCGTAATACCAGCCGATGGTGCCTGCAAAACTACATGGAAAACGTTTTAGAATTGACGTCTGAATTGACGTCTAAATGAATAACTTTTAAAAATATTCAATCAATTTTCACACTAAGCTCAATAATAACTTTCGAAGTACTTAATCAAACTTAGCCAAATTTACAGGGAAATTGCCGTAATACCAGCCGATGGTGCCTGCAAAACTACATGGAAAACGATTGAGAATTGACGTCTGAATTGACGTCTAAATGAATAACTTTTAAAAATATTCAATCAATTTTCACACTAAGCTCATCAATAACTTTCGAAGTACTTAATCAAACTTTGCCAAATTTACAGGGAAGTTGCCGTAATACCAGCCGATGGTGCCTGCAAAAATACATAGAAAAAAGGTTGAGAATTGACATCTGATATGACGTTTAAATGAATAACTTTTTAAAAATATTCAATCAATTTTTACACTAATCTCATTAATAACTTTTGAAGTACTTAATCAAACTTTGCCAAATTTACAGGGATGTTGCCGTAATACCAGCCGATGGTGCCTGCAAAAAAACATAGAAAAAAGGTTGAGAATTGACATCTGATATGACGTTTAAATGAATAACTTTTTTAAAATATTCAATCAATTTTTACACTAATCTCATTAATAACTTTTGAAGTACTTAATCAAACTTTGCCAAATTTACAGGGATGTTGCCGTAATACCAGCCGATGGTGCCTGCAAAACTACATGGAAAACGTTTTAGAATTGACGTCTGAATTGACGTCTAAATGAATAACTTTTAAAAATATTCAATCAATTTTCACACTAAGCTCAATAATAACTTTCGAAGTACTTAATCAAACTTAGCCAAATTTACAGGGAAATTGCCGTAATACCAGCCGATGGTGCCTGCAAAACTACATGGAAAACGATTGAGAATTGACGTCTGAATTGACGTCTAAATGAATAACTTTTAAAAATATTCAATCAATTTTCACACTAAGCTCATCAATAACTTTCGAAGTACTTAATCAAACTTTGCCAAATTTACAGGGAAATTGACGTAATACCAGGTGATGGTTCCTGCAAAATTACATGGAAAACGGTTGAGAATTGACGTCTGAATTGACGTCTAAATGAATAACTTTTAAAAATATTCAATCAATTTTCACACTAAGCTCATCAATAACTTTCGAAGTACTTAATCAAACTTTGCCAAATCTACAGGGAAATTGCCGTAATACCAGGTGATGGTTCCTGCAAAATTACATGGAAAACAGTTGAGAATTGAGTCTGAATCGACGTCTAAATGAATAACTTTTAAAAATATTCAATCAATTTTCACACTAAGCTTATTAATAACTTTTGAAGTACTTAATCAAACTTTGCCAAATTTACAGGGAAGTTGCCGTAATACCAGCCGATGGTGCCTTAAAAATTACATGGAAAACGGTTGAGAATTGACGTCTGAATTGACGTCTAAATGAATAACTTTTAAAAATATTCAATCAATTTTCACACTAAGCTCATCAATAACTTTCGAAGTACTTAATCAAACTTTGCCAAATTTACAGGGATGTTGCCGTAATACCAGCCGATGGCGCCTGCAAAACTACATGGAAAACGATTCAGAATTGACGTCTGAATTGACGTCTAAATGAATAACTTTTAAAAATATTCAATCAATTTTCACACTAAGCTCAATAATAACTGTCGAAGTACTTAATCAAACTTAGCCAAATTTACAGGGAAATTGCCGTAATACCAGCCGATGGTGCCTTCAAAACTACATGGAAAACGATTGAGAATTGACGTCTGAATTGACGTCTAAATGAATAACTTTTAAAAATATTCAATCAATTTTCACACTAAGCTCATCAATAACTTTCGAAGTACTTAATCAAACTTTGCCAAATTTACAGGGAAATTGACGTAATACCAGGTGAAGGTTCCTGCAAAATTACATGGAAAACGGTTGAGAATTGACGTCTGAATCGACGTCTAAATGAATAACTTTTAAAAATATTCAATTAATTTTCACACTAAGCTCATCAATAACTTTTGAAGTCCTTAATCAAACTTTGCCAAATTTACAGGGAAGTTG
>CAXHKU010000858.1:0-18525 GCA_964017125.1 Flabesymbios commensalis | reverse complement strand
CGTGATAACATTTTTACAGGGTACATCCTTCCCTGAACTGTCACATTCTTTTTCACAGTAATTGTCTACCCATCTAACAGTTTGCCATGTATATTACAGATATTTAAGTCAATGATGCTCGTGAGTCCGCCATTTCTTAATTCGATCAAGTAGACATTTTTGAGGGCATATCCCTCGCTTAAATCACACATTTTGTTTCATAGTAATGGTCTAGCTTTCTGTCATGGTTTGTCAGATATCAAGCATATTAAAGTTACTCAGGCCGATAGTCGGCTATTTTGAATTTGATAGAGCTCAAATTGTTCAGGGCATATCCCCACCTGAAACCGCACATTTTAGTTCATAGTAATGGTCTATCTAGCACGATTTATTAGATATCAGGCATATTAAAATTAATTATGGCCGAAGTGGGACAAGTTTCATTTGCCCCAAAAGGCGCATCTACACCCCCTAAGTGATGTTTGTGTGCAAAATCTAAGAAATTCCGAGGTTTTCAAGATCTGTTCCAAAAAATAAATGCGACCAGAAATCAGGCATATTAAGAGATGTGTGTTAAATAGACGAACACTATTTAGTATGCAACAATTAATTTCCAGCAACTACACCAAAATAAATAATGTTCTCCAAAACTGCATAGCAAAAAGGCCAAGATAAATCGACAGGGTGTAGGTTCTATGGACAATTTTGTGCTACATTTTCTTAATATATCAGAAGGTGTCTGGTCACCAATACAACATATTGATGGGGTATATGTAGATAAGACTTTAAGACATTACATCAGTTTCCACCACTTTATTACATTTTTTTGTTTTAGAATAATGAGAACAGCAGCAGCCAGTATTTATATATTTATACTAGATTAAAACAGTGGTATTCAATGTCGTATCATTGACATTAACAGTGATACTTTCATGTGATTGGTTATATGCTAACACATCAATCGATCTAACATTGTTTAAGAATACATCTGAATAATAGTTGCAGCAGCTGACTCCGGAAACTCGCGTTTGTTGACGGCTCATTAGAAAGCAGGACACCATGCGAGAAAGAGTATCACGCATGACACCATGTTAAAAAGAGTATATGCATGACAAGTCTACAGAGGGTGATAATATCCTCTAATTTTACAACACTTGAAATTAAAAAAAAAAATACCTGGAATTAAAGTAACTCTTTGCAACCAATGTCCTGCCATAGCTATTTACAGTCCGCCAAGAAATGCATTTTAAGCAAGTAGGATGCGTGTGGATGTTTACTACAAATATTATTCATGTACAGTGATGTATGTCCACATTTACAATGATTTAAAAGTTATGGACAAAATCAAAAGTTGAGCTCATTTTTGAAGGATCTGGTGAAGGCAACATATAGGAATTATAGGACAAATTGGTCTAAATATAGGAGGTTCCGCTTCTTTATCATGAGCCACCGTAAGGCTGTAGTGTTTTACATAAGTGAGCCACCACACACATTGACTGCCATTGACTGCAGCATAGTTCTATTTGTACAGGAGAGATAATCACAGTAGGTGGTAGGCACGTGTCCCTATTTCAAAACATTAGTCATTCCATGAAAGCTGCATGAAAAATGTTGTCTTTCCCTGCACATATATTGCTGATTTTTGTCCGGATTTGTGCCTCAGTTCTGCAGCGGAGTACAGGGGAATTTGTCATTGCTTCCCTGATGCTGCTGACAGACAATGTGGTTTTCGTTTCACTGCATAGCTGATGTTTAAAATGCTTCCATATAGCGCTGTTGTCATCTTGGGTTCACTTCTGTTCCTTCTCTGCACAAAACATACAACAAACAGAGTTAGTAGGCTACATTTTTATGATGTGCGCGTCTTTTATATGCACAAGCACGAGATGACCTCTCATCCTGCCTTTTTGAGCACGAGGTGCTTCCAAAAATAATATGGGAACCTTCTTCAATGCAAACAACATTAGTGAGTGATAAAGCCATAATCAGGCTTACCAGTGCCTTTTGAACAAAATATAGGTTTTAATAAAGGTTTTAAAATATAAAATATAGGATTTTATAGGCTACGCAACAATAAAAATATAGGTTTATATAGGTTTTTCTCATTAAAGTGTAACTCATAACTTGCCTAATTACTTTTAATTAAACTAAAAAGGCAAGATGGGACGTGAGTAGACAGTAGGAAAAAAACCTGTTCGCGACAAACAAACATGCGCGGGAATTGCAAATTTGAAAAAACAGGTTTTTATAGGTTATATAGGTTTTTTTAAAAGATTTTAAAGGTCTGAAAATTTAATATAGGTTTTTATAGGTTTCACCGGGATGCCTGCATAATTTACCATTTACCATTTTTCAACCTCTGGAATGAGGATCGGATTTACTACACATCAGTCATATAAAATATTGTGCTAACTAATTACGTTGATCATACTCATACTGCATGAAAATCCACGTACTGATTACCACAATTAGTAGCTTCCTGATTATCAAATACCAAGAGGATGTCAGGACAAAACACAAAGATATTATCATTGTCAAATGCAGCACTATTTTTTTTTAATAATTAAGTTAAATTATGTTAATACTGGTAAACAATGATATGGCAGCCGTCTTGGACTTGGAGTGACCACCAACATATAAACCATTTAAATGTGTTTGACCTCCGTTTGACCACTCAAGGTCACCCAAGGTCAAAATAAAAAAAGCTGTATTCCCATTGTGGGTTTCCTATAGGTGAGTAATAGAAACTATAGCCTTATCTTATATACTTACTTTTCAAGTTATACACCATTTTTGACGAATACTTTTGATTCGCTGCATTGAACGTAACATGAAAAGAACATTACTTGTAGCGTATGGTGTTGTCGTAGTCGTAGCTTGTGATAGGACCTCCAGGTCGAGATCACTCACGATGGTGACATAATTACCTTGTTCGTTAGCCCAGTTAATGTCCTGGAAGAATGAATTCAGTGTTGTATATCGTTTTTTCTTCGTCAACATGTCTATAAAGAGAAGGCATAACATATGCATGTACAAACAGGCATAAGTAATCTCGTGTAGTCCACTTGGAACTACAGTGTACCCCAATGCAATCTTTGAAAGTTTTACTGGACCTCACACACGATTATCGGACGACTAAAACAAGAGATGACAAGAACCTTTTCAGATATGTAACCAGACATGAGGGCAGGACAATTCGTTGTTTATTGGACCTTCAAATTTATTACTAGGCTCCGTTGGGCGTGAGTTTTAATGACTGCCCCAAGGCCACGAAAGCATCAACTTCTTCTGAAATACTTAAAAACCTTAACTAAGAAACATAACTTCTTTCACACTACTTCGCACTGCTATTAGTACATCATTTGTAAATTATCACCAGAAAAGCAACACATTTGACGCAAGCGTCGATATAGTTATGCCTCCACTGCACCTCCAAATGAGTCGCGATAACAAATTTGCACAGCTAAACAAAATTAAAAAAAATGCCTCCAGCCATCTCCAGAAGTAACTAAAATAGTGATTAAGAGAGTAAGTTCCTAATTTTCACAAGGTAACATGTTTCTCATCAAAGCAAATTAAGAGCGAATACCTTTTACCAAGACAGATAAAAAAAATCCATATAATTCAAATCATTATACAATAGTCTTATTGAATAATCAATGATTATTTAGTTTAATGGCAAGCATATAAATTATTAGACCAATGCTGGTGTTGCCCATTTAAAATGTATAGGGCTCAATGTTAATGATACCATCAAATTACTTTCTACCAAATTAACGTCCTTTACAATACTCTGGTAGACTGTGGCTATTGGGCCTATATATAAAACAACATAGCCCACAATTTATACTAGCAGTCCTTGCAGGTATGAGAGGCTTATGGGGTATATTAAACAAGTGACCAGAGGTGCACATGATAGCCAACAGATAAGAACCACGGGCTTGCGGGATATATACAAAATTAATATATACCCCACATTTTATTAATTACCCGGTAAAACAATATTAATCAGTACTAGAGACCAGCGGATTATGGGGCCTATATATCAAACAACATAGCCCACAATTTATACTTGTAGTCCTTGTTAAATATCAGGGGCTTATGGGATATATTAAACAAGTGATTATAGGTAGACTTGATAGCCAATGGATAAGAACCATGGGCTTGTGGGATATATGCAAAATTAATATATACCTCCCATTTTATTAATTAAAACAATATCAATCAGTACTATAGAGACCCAAGGCTTATGTGTCCTATATATCAAACGACATAGCTCACAATTTATACTAGCAGTCCTTGTATATTAAACAAGTGACTACCTGTACACATAGCCAACAGAAAAGAACAACAGACTTGTGGGATATATGCATAATTAATATATACCCCTCATTTAAAAGAAAAAATATATATAACCAGGAGCTTGTGGGATATATATGCAAAATTAATACATACCCCCCATTGTATTTTAAAGCAATAGTAATTTGTAATAGAGGCCAGCGGCTATGGGGCCTATATATAAAACAACATAGCCCTCTATTTATGCTAGCAGTCCTTGAAAAATATCAGGGGCTTATGGGATATATTAAAGCGACACAATCAGGCTAAAATCATAAAAAATAAGGGGTGTTCCTTGATATGTCCATAATATGTCAACATGTCTATATCTAGACTAAAATTGTGTAAGTTTGTTAGATTTTGTGTTGCGCATTTGCCAGTTAAGTGAGAAATAAGGACAAAATTTAATTTCGAACATATATGTCCAAAATAAGAAATACGTGAATAACTGATAAATGGGGCTTTCGGCAGGCTTGCCATGTTGCCACAGCAGTCCAAAATTCATAAGACTTCAGCAAGTCTAGTCCATGGACATGGTCACATCTCATGGCCATATTAAAGACGACGAAATAGAAAACCTGATTTTTTTATGATTTTAGCCTGATTGTGTCGCTTTAAACAAGGGATATAGGTACACATAGCCAACAGATAAGAATCAAGAGCGTGTGGGATATAGGTACAGATAGCCAACATATATAACCAGGAGCTTGTGGGATATATATGCAAAATTAATACATACCCCCCATTTTATTTTAAAGCAATAATAATTTGTAATCAGGTGGAGCTGACCGCAGATTAAAGTACGTACTTCCTTTTGAAGTATGTACTTAGATTGAGGTATGTCCGTACTTCGATCTAAGTACACCCTGAGCTTCACTTTCACAAATGGGTACTCTCATTTGTTATTTTATTACTCCTTTGCAACTTCAGATGTTATTGGTTGAATGGTTTCTTTCTGAACATTGATAATCAAGCTATTAAATTATGTATGAGAGGAACTTCCAATTATTTTCTGTTTACATGAATATAGCCAATACTTTTGCAACAGGTGGAATTTTTGTTGTCCTGAAGCTGTTGAGTATTTGCCAGCTACCAGAAATAGTTCAGTTAAAAGAGGACGTTTTATTTTACAAAATGTATTTTGTCAGCTTAACTGTTTTTCATGTTTGGAAAATTATATATTGAACTTTATATCTGTTGCACTGAGGGCGTACTTTGATTGAAGTACAAGGTGTACTTAAAAGGAAGTACGTACTTCAATGGAAGTAAGGACCATGAGCCATGTGACCAGTGTTTCATCTAGCCATTTCTAACATTGCGCAGCGCCATGTTGCCTTTTGTGAGCGCCATGTTGCCCTTCATGTGCGCCATGTTGCCCTCTATGTGCGCCACGTTGCCGTTCAAGTGCGCCATCTCGCCCTTCTAATATTCAGACAGTGAAGTGCCTCATTGAACTATTGCTACGTCATTTTTAATCCACCCAGGCCATTGTCACAGTGGTAAACACCCCGATCACTGATGTCTCACGTTCACACATATGATGCAATATCGGTCTGTGTACATGGCGGTAATAATAGCGATGTCTACATACTTAACTAATTCCACTTGTACCCTTATTTGGGGAGGGGGGGGGGGGGTGTTGGAAATGCCCAACCGAGACAACTGGGTGCCCGGCGGGCATGATAAGGTGCCCCCAATGATAGGTGGCGCCATGCCCCTTCTGAATCCTAGATGAAACACTGCATGTGACTCTATAGAAGAACTTTAATTGCACATTCCTAATTTTCAAGACATGGGGCTGCTCTATAAATTGGTGATTTAAAGCAGCTCCGTGGGATGACATCAATTTTTGTTTTTAGTTTTGTAATGAAGTAGTGTATCCCCCAGATCATTATATTATTTTGTTCAGAATTTTTAGATTTTTTAAATTATTTTTTATCAACATTTCTATGAATCCGCTTAAAACCCTAAAAACTTTTTGTATACCTAAGCACTTGCTAAAGGACGGTTAAATGCTCCTACAGCATTGGGCCACATGTTGATGCCGTTGGCCCAGCGTTGGGGAGACAATCAGTGTTGCAGGTCTACAACACAGTTTAATGAGTAAAAAAATGTCAGCATAAATAATGTAAAATATGAAGTTATTATAAAATGAACGACTTATCAAGTCACTATATCTGCATGAAATTGGAGTGATTGTGTAAAAACTACAAGTCTAAGTTTAATAATTAAAACATATAATGTAGGTTAAATGCCCGTAGGAACTGAATAATATAACCTGCAGGGGTGTCCCTAAATAGTTCAAATAGTTTGTGAAAAACTGCGCCTACATTATATGTGTATATTTACTATTAGTAAGTAATGGGAGACAAATATTGTCTATATATAGAGTCACTTTAGGGAGACATACAATATATGTGCATATTTACTTTTAGGAATACACGTTAGGGAGACATACAATATATGTGTATATTTACCATGATGAATACACGTTGGGGAGACATGCAATAAATGTTTATATTTACTGTTAGGGAAAAAACGTTATGAATACATGATATATGTGTCCGTGTATATTTACTATTAGGGAGAGACAATATAGATGTATATTCCGATCTTTTTAATGATTTTTTACCGAAAGGTAATGTGATCATCATAAATCCTTAACCATCATAAATGCCTAGAGAAGCACCCTATCACATGTGAATGCGATCCAACCAACGGTAACGCACCCACAAACGTTTTGGATCAGCTTTTTTTGTTCAAATACCTTGATCAGCCATCTTATGTTTTAATGGATTCTTTGCAAAATTTAATCAGAAATACCCAAATTTGAATATCATCCAACCAACGGTTCATAATAAATTGCACCCACAACTTTTTGGGCAGACATTTGTTCAATATGTCATCTTTCAGCAATCTTGTGTCTGATCTGTCTTTTTAAATAATATTTAAATTTATAGTTTACCATAATGAGGTTGTTCCTTGTGCCTGGAGTAGGCGGTACTGTCGCTGTCACGGCTGACTACAATAGACTTTGATAATAGTAAGGTGTAACCTTGTCTGCAGGCTTCCTTCTGTCGTAATATTGTAATGATGCACCAAAAGCCACTATTCCACTTTGTCATTATATATTTAGATATCCATGATAAAGGGCTACTTGCATCTTGATGTGTTATATTGTATGCATGTTTGTTAATATTCCATATTGTAATTATAACTTGTTTATGTATTCTACTTCAAGCATCTTGAGTACTGAGCTCTTCTATGTTATCCCATATTGTAACTACAGTAAAACCTGTCCATACCGGAATGCCTTAGGGACAAAGTTTTATTACGGTTTGGACAGGTTCCGGTTTCGACAGGGTTTTTGCTTCTGAAGAGGAACAAATAACGATAACTGACATGAGGGTTATAATACAGGATGTGTCGTCGGTAGGACTACAATGATAGGTGGATGAATGCAAATAAATTGATATAAAAAAAGATACAGTTTTTAAGGTAATTTTTATTATATTAAAATAATAACGACATAATAATCAATGCATACATTATTTTTTCAAACATTATTCAAATATGAAAAAAACATAAAACAGCTAGTATACATAGTAGAACTAGTAGCGGGTATACATATTGTGTCAGTGATAATTTATCAATGCATTTACAATTTTAACACTTAACTTAAAATAACAGTATATTTGTGTAATTATGTGTCACATATTTCGGCGAATCCATATTTCTCACACGGAGCACATTTGTCTTTTTATAAATATTTATTTTTTAGCGCCTAATCTAAAATAACATTCCATTCGTGTAATCGTCCTTCACACATTTCAAACACGGAGCATATTTGGTAACAACGACATCATATTGCAGCAGTTTTTTTAACTGTTTCAAGACGACAACACTCGTTTGTTTGGTAACTTTTATATATTTTCTGGAGTGCATGACGCTGGATTAAATAATTCCATATTGTATAATTAATTCATTTAATACAATTAATGCCTTGACTAGGAGTCAAAAATAATTTCAGCATTTATGTTTACTACATTTTTTTTACTAACTCATTAGCTTGTAAAACCTATTTTACGTAAAGTAGGTGGGTCTTTACTATTCGCTGAATACTTGTTGTGGGCCCACCCGCATCATGGTCAACTATCGAAGGAGTCAGTAGTCTTCTGCGAATAAATTTCACCTCCGGCTACACAACAGTGTTGATGAAGACAGCTTTTATGTTCACTACATTTTTTTAACTGACTCAGTAGCTTGTAAAACCTATTTTACGTAAAGTTGGTGGGTCATTGCTATTCGCTGAGTACTTTTTGTGAGCCCACCGGCAGCAAGGTCAACTGTCTAAGGAGTGGAGCCGTTACTTGACAAATAGGCGATGAAAAAAATCAAGAATTTTGTTTTTATGCTCGAAATAATCCTGCTAAAATGGCCCCTAAACAGCATAGGTGAGATTATGACTTAACTGTCCACGAGCTTACGTCCCATATGCCCAGTAAGTGGTGGATATTGCGGTATCTTAAGCACCAGATTACCTCTTAAAACGTATTAAATTGTGTTGCAGTTCACAATTAATCGAATTGCTCACGTAGCAAATCATCAATAGGATGTACCATTTGCTGTGCCTATTCTGGAGAAGAGATGTGCTGTAATTATTGTGCTGCTCTTTCAAATTAAATGTTGTACATTTGATATTTGTTTTTACTTTATGACAGCATCAGTTAATTTATGGTGGTTGTTAATATTGAAAATCTACTCGTTTTTGTTGTTATTTTTTGTACTTTCTCTGTGGTGATAGGAAAAGTTAATGAGACATCTACCTATCGTTGTTCTTATTATAATCGATTTATTCTTTTTATTATTAAGATTGCAATATGTCACAGAAACATATACCAAACACGTTTTCAGCTTATTGAATTTTTTACTTTTTTTGAAATGAAATGACGTTGACATTTGATCTGTGATCTAAACACACTGTAGCCTAGTCAAATCCTCTAAATTATCCAAGATAAACACGTTCTGGATATGCTAACTGAAATAAATCTAAAACAAGTCCGAGAGAGATACTTCCTGCATTATCTAATAATCAAACCGCCTTCATGTGACGACACAGACGTGAAATAAAATGAAAATAAAGACAAAGATATAATTAACATAATGTAAGTATGTTTAGTAAAAATAAAGGCAATTCCACTCGCTCTGTGATACCAACATTACGAGATAACGTTTTAACCTATTCAATAACCAGGACCTCGCGTTCACACGTCCCTTCGAGACAATTAGCCAGGAAGCACAGTCCTCCTGTCGGGATGTCCTCAACTGCAATCGCAAGGTGGCGTCGACTCTGGAGCCAAGTGTAAAAGTTGTGATTCGTCACACTTGGTATTCATGTTTTACGTTGGTACCTATTATGAATATGAAACATTCACAAATCAACTTGTTGTCCTTTGTTTAGCGGTAATTAATTCCAAAATCATCAAAATCGGAAAATTAATTCATGAGATATTCCATAATTGAGATTTTACTGTTTTGCGTGGTGGCTATTTTGGGAATATGCTAATTACAAAAATTCCACTGTATGATTTTTTCCACATTGTGATGCCTTGATACCCCATTGGACCTCAAACCCTTTCTTCAAACAAGGGTTTTGCCCACTGTATTGTACTACGCCATCCATGCAGGATGCACGAAGTATATCATTAGATAAGAATAGGCGATCTGACAAACTTAAAGAATGATTCAACTGCAAGACGCGCATGCCTGGGACGGTCAAGAGTAGGCCAACAGTAGCCTATTGAGTACAGATTGACGGCATTAATATAGCCACTGAACTGATTACAAGATACTACTTAAACGGGACATTGATCCAATGCTGTTTTAATGCTAGGCCAACGTCTGCGACGCTGGCCCAACATTGAACCAACATTGAATAAATGTACAATGTTTGAGAGAAAGTCCGCCTGCCCAGCAAGCACAAGACATTGTATAACATTTATACAACGTCGGCCCAACGTCTTCGACGTTGGTCCAACATTGCATAAAGTCATACAAATGTTTTGTGTCTACTGGGCATGTCAATACAAGCTTGGGTCAAGCAGTTTCAACATCCCCGCAGTAATACAGTCAGTTTGTTTGCAAGCAAGCGACCAAGTAGGGGTAAGGGCCAAGATCTTTGAATTATAAACTCATAGATGTCGCTCAAGTATATATGAACTTGCTGTGATTTGAGAACTTGCTCTTAATGAGGCTTTAGGTATGAAACGCATATTTAGTATTATTATGGGATAGGGACTTGGCCTACCCACGGGCTCTATTGCCTTCTGGGGGACCCTTGTCCCGTGAATTTTAACAGTTGACTACACCTTTAAGGTGTGATTTGAAACCCTTTCCCGCACCAGGAAAATATATAGGCCTACAGAAACATCCCGCACAAGAGCAACATGTATAGTGGAGACCTGTAATAGAAGCACCCATGTGACTGGATTGATAGCACTGGGATAGAGATTAATAACTCATCATAAAGTCAATGCGAAATCACACCCAATAATCCAATATTATTATTTTTTTTATAATAAATACACATTTATAGTCGAGACTCCATTATGGTAAACTAGAGCCGATGTGGACATCATGAGTAGAATTTGGAGCATCATTTTTATAGGGAATTTTGCGTAGATTTCGGAAATCACTGTCTCCAAGCTGAAATATTGTTCACTCATAGTTAAATTAACACTTTCTAAAATGGCCGCCAAGAGGTTACCGTACCAAATTAGAATCTTAATAAACGGCCTAAAATTCCATTCAAACCCTCTAATATTACTAATATATGGATGCACAATTTATTGCCGGCATTATTTTTGCTTTATTACTCATATAAATTGTCCAAATTCAGAATGGCCGACAAAAGGGACCCACCTTGTAGCTGTGATGTAGGAGCTCTGGTCAGGGCAATTCCAACCCCCTTACTTGTTTTAATCAATTCACATAATTATTTAAAAAATATATGTTTCATTAGAAATGTCCACAGAACTGTTCCATTTTCCTTTGAGCAGTTTATTTTAATCAAAACAGGGGCGGAACGATAGTGCGGGGGGAACTCTCACCCCCTTTTTCAACAAATTATTATAGAAATTACCCCAAATCGAATAAAAATATGATAAAAGCACCAAATTTTTCACAAAGCTGCACAATGGGATACCAATCTATATTGGAAGAGGAGTAACCTAGTAACTGTAGCGTAAAGGCTACGTTCAAGGCATTTTCACACACCCTTATTTTTTTAAAGAAGTAGTAAGTATTAAAAAAATTAAGTTTCACCAAAGATATCAACACAAAACTGTTTGTTATCGTTTTTAGCAGTTTATTTAATTAAAGCAGAGGTGGATCCATTGTGCGTTTTTTCCGACAAGTTAATTATTATAATAATTACCCTAAATTGAGTAAATTGGTTTAAAATGTGATAATAGCTGCACAAATGTAGGCTACACTAGTCCATACTGGAAGGAGAACCAATTTGTAGCTGTAGTGTAAGTGCTTCCATCGGGCCCACTAGCCCACCTTTTTTTCAAACAAATTGAGTAGTTAATAAACAAAAAATAATAATGGTATTCGCAGTTATCTCAATCAAAAACAGAGGCGTATCCGTGAGGGTTCATGGAGGGGGGGGGGGGGTGTTTGCTCACACATTTATTTCTTGCTAAGTTATTGTAAAAAGTGCACTAAACTGGCTTGAATGTAAACAAACAAAAATCTTTGGGGCGGCGAATCACCCACATCACCCACAAAATCTGGAATCAGTATTGCATTTAAACACTAAACTAGACCAAATTTCAAAAATAATCTGCTTTTACTCTGCGCGCTAGATATTTTTCCGGAATTTTACAAAAAATGCAAAGAATAAACACATTACCTAAAAACAAATTTTTCCCAATAGCAAAAAAAAACTAGCAATATTTTTTGTAGATCTATGAAATTGATGTCTTTACATATGTTTTCCTAGGAAATTATTAATAAAATGAACATGTAATAAATCTTAAATACTTTTCATCAAGTAATATAGGTATAGTAATATATTTTTGAAGTGTAGTTATAAATTGATATATATATATATATATAGATATATCAATTTTATAATTACACTTCATCTATATCGTTAAGCAGCCTCAAATTATTTATATTGTCTTTCATTCGACATGTGAATTTAACACGTGTTAATGTAATGAGGTACAGCGCTTCAAAGCATCTGCAGGTGTTGCTGCTGTGCAGTAGTCATGCCTTAGATTGTCAGTTTCTTATTATGAAACTTTGATGCAACTATCTCATTGCAAAATGGAGTGTGCCCAACTTATTATCTTGCTGTATTATTCACAATTCCAGAATCAAGAGGTGGAAGCTGATATGTCTCAGATAAATTTAAGAGAATTAGTGAATGACCAGTAGAACTGAAATACAATTTCACTGTCGTCATTCGATCGACTTTAGTAAGTTTGATTGTACCCAGCATGTAGAATGGGGAATATTGTTACCCGCTATCAGTTATCATTTTGTGAGATATAATGGCAAGCACGTTTCAAACCTGCAAAAAAAAATAAAAAAACGTGACGAAGAGTGACGGCTCAGTAAGAAGTGGAACAGCTGATGGGGTAAAGTGGGACAGTTTATATATCTCTGTAGACCAATCGATAGACCAATCGATGATAGAATGTGTGTTTTTAATGTTGCATGTCTCTCCTGTTTGTCATATATTTATCATTGGGGTTTACCTACCCCATAGAACATGTATAAAAGATGATATTTGTGACTACTTGAGTGTAATATTGCTTTTATTGAAAGGCACAGGGGATGTGAAATAATAATTATTGGTGACTTTACCTGTCATATTGGAGATGAATTTAGCGGAATGTCGTGGGGTCAAACATGCAGTAATGGTAGAAAACCCCTCAAGCTTACTGATTCGTATGACCTTGTTATAAAATATTTGTATAATTCAAGTACTGGGCCAACATTTTCATTTGAAAATTCATGTGGTGGTACATCCTATATAGATCATTGTGTCATATTGCGTTCATTAGTAGATCAAGTTCGGATGTGTGGCGTCATAGAGGAAGCGACTGAAAATACTTCAGATCACCTACCTGTGTTTGCAGTAATAGACATTTGTTTTGAAAATAATAATAATGGTCGAAAATCAATGCGAAACAATATAACCTGGCAAAAATTAATCGAAACAGATATTAGATCTAAGTACACTGATAAATTAGAGAGCTACATGTCTGATTATATTTCGAAAAATTGAATGTTTACTACTGAAATATCAACGCATTCTAAAAATGCTATTGACAAGTGTATTAACGATATCAAAAATATGATGTGTCTAGCCAGCAAATTACTTCCCCGTCAGAGACCAAAGGGTCATGCTCGACCATATTGGTGTCCAGAGTTTACTGTTCTGTGCCGTGCTAAAAATCAGGCCTGGCGTGAGTGGGTGAAAGCCCAGTATGGCTCCGCTACAAGCTGACTAAAAAAGAATTAGGGGCCAGACAGAGACAGCTTCATTATCAATATGAGCTTAACTACATCAATAAACTTGACAAAGCTGATAATATCGACCAAAAACTGTTTTGACACTTGATAAACCGGAGACTCAAACCTAGGGCAGGTAACGAATGTGCTTTTAAAAGGCCCGATGGCCAATACGTAACCGACCCTATAACCATTAGAGATGAATGGCGTAGTTATTTCGAGTACATTTATACACCAAATTCCAATAATCAAGACAAAAACTTTGACGAGCATGTAAAACAGGTGGTAGCTGATTTCTCAGTTAATATAAACACTGATCGTAAGATGAAAGATTGTAATGATGTTATAATGCCAGGTGAAACTGAAATTGTGTGTAAACAATTAAAGCTTAATAAAGCTTGTGGTTACGATGGTATTCGTGCAGAAAATCTCTGGCACGCAGATGAAACTACTTACTTTGTGCTTAGCAGAGTTTTCTCTGCAATGTTTTTAAATGGACACAGACCTGAATGTATGAAACGTGGTATTATCATTCCTATGCCTAAAGGTAAAAAAGACCATAGTGATCCGAATAACTACAGAGGTATAACCCTCCTTAGTACACTTAGTAAGGTATATGATAAAATCCTACTGAAGAGATATGAGAATTGGTTCAGAACCACATTATCTAATCTGCGAGGGGTAGCAGAGAAGGGTGTCTCCAGTATAAATACTGCGCTGTTACTACACGAAGCTATTGCCCATACTGAAAACACCTATGTAGCACTCCTTGATGTAAAGAAAGCGTTTGTTAGTGTCTGGATAAAGGGACTTATGTATAAACTTATTAATCTAGGAATGGATAAGCGGCTGTGGTCCGTTATTTACGATAGCTACAATGGGTTCAAATGCTCTGTTAAGATAGCTGGAGGCCTATCCAATTGGTTTTGTCCCCAACAGGGAGTACATCAAGGTGATGTCATAGTCAGGTAAAAATATATGGAACAAAAACCCTCAACCCCCAAAAAATTGCTACAAAAGGTTTTTCAACTGATTCCAGTAGGGTTTGGTGCACTTTATAACATACTAAAAGTTTACCGAAGTCGGAAAATTGTTTTTTTCAAGATGGCGTTTACCGAAGTCGGAAAATTGTTTTTTTCAAGATGGCGTCCAAGATGGCCGCTAAAACCTATTAATGGTCATAACTATGTAACTACCAACTCAATTTTAATGATCTTGATGTTTATACCCAGGTTTTTGGGGGCAAGGAACAAATTAAAACCATTAAAAATGAAAATGGGACATTATTTATTAGGTTAACTGAGTATTTTCAATATATTGGCATGAAAAATTTGTTCACTCGGATCTAACTTAAATAACGAATTATCATCTTTCTCTTTTTCAGACTTGATCCAACAATGAGTGCAAGCACAGCCAGTCAAGCTTTTTGTCCAATCTGCAAGGAGGATATCCAGGACTCAAGTGATAACTGGGTTGCAGTTCAATGGAAGGGGGCGAAGGGAATCAATGAAGCCAGTGTAAAGCGGAAGGACGATCTTGTAGTTGCAACCAACACTAAGGTGCAAAAAAGCTGTTGTCAACAGTACATAAATGATAAAAACATTAAAAGCCAACTTGCAAAGAAAAGTAGTGTTTCTGTGCCAGCAAAGAGAACCACAAGGCAATCAAGTGGAGGTTTTGACAGTGCAAAAGATTGCATATTTTGTGGATGTGAAATTGACCTGGACAAGGGACACTTTAGCTGGGTACAGACTGACAAATTTGTGGAGACAATTTTAGAAGTCTGTGAATCCCGTTCAGATCATTGGGGACTTACTGTAAAAGTTCGTATTGAATACTATCTACGAGATTTACATGCAGCAGATGGACTTTATCATCATTCTTGTAGTGGAAATTTCCGGTCTTTTAAGTCTGTGCCTATAGAGTTCCAGAATGCCCCCGATGCAAAGCGCAGAAAGTCTGGTCGTCCCAAATCTTATTATTAAATGACACTACACAGCTCTGGCTGATTTGATGCCTTCTCTAAATAATGATTTTGTGACAACATGGAAACTGCTGAAACTCCAGGACATTGAGAATTGTTTTTCAATTATTTTCCTGATCCCACATTTTTGTTCACAATTTCTTCTAACATAGATTTGAACTTTCTTAGACAAAGGTCTAATCAGTCTATCAGTGAATGACATGACTTTGTAAACCCATGAGGGAACTAAGCCAATGGTTGCCCTCCAATATGGGAACAAATGAGCAAATATACAGCTCTCTAGCATAATATTGATAAATTTCGGCATAGCTTTCGGTGTCTTTTTCATAATTATGTGATATCGGGGGGGGGGGGGTGCGGGAATTTATATTTCTACCCTTACCCATTTCAATTATAGGGCTATAACTTCAAGCTTTTGCATTGACGGCACATTGGTACAGTTAAAAACAAATTGTGTTTCAGATTTGTGCGGTTGGGGGGGGGGGGGGGAGTTGAGAGGGGGGTCCAACCCCCAAGTACTCCTGATTAATGATTACCCTGCAAGATGGGAATAGGAACGAATACAGCTTTTCCCCAGAGAAATAATAAATTTCAGCATATCCTTCGTACTCCTTCTTATAATGGATTGGCTACTCGAACTGAGTTGACAGTCATTCAGTAATATGAGCTAGGGGTCTAGTGATGACGACCGGAGTTCTGTTTTCACGATTTCACGCCCACACTGTATGAATTGATGGTCAACTACGGTCGAGCAGCGTTTTTCTTTTTATAATTATATGATGGGGAAGGGGTGTTGCAGAAACTTACTTGAAAAAGAATAAACTGATCCTTATATATAGTCGGATTAAAATTAAACATGGTAAACGATTTTCTCTGATTTCTCAGTCAATTATAATTGTCGTGAATTTTACAAGCACTATTTTCCATCCAAGTCGCGACTACTCTAAACATTTCATTGAAAAATAAGATATGGCTTAAAAGTTAAGTCTATTTACAGGGGTGTGAATTCAGCTATAACTTTCACTAGCCCAGAGCGAAATTCAACTAGCCCTTACCATCATTTACAATACATTTCTAAGGAAAATCCACTAGCCCTTACAATAATCCAATAGCCTCGGGTTATCGGGTTAGTGCGAATTTGCATCCCTGATTTAACATATAGTTAAAATGTTAAAATTTAACAAATAGTTAAAAAATGTTGCCTTCTATAAACCTATCAGTTTCGTCTCAGAATTGCATTACATGTGAAAAGGTGTAACTTCTGACATAGCCTACTTCTCATAACTTCGGGAAACTTTCCGGATCGTCGCGACATGAATGGTAATATTGTGTGACTGTGCAAGGTGACAGTGTGCGTAATAATTCATGAAAACTGGTTGAGAATTGACTGAGCTAGGTACATTCCATAAATTTTTAAATTGTCTTTTTTCGTAACTACCGACATGCTAAAAGAAATATTTGACCAGATTCCACAGTTTTCACTGAGCAGGAAAAATGCTGTGATAGATCAAAATATAAGCTGAATTATAAAAACGTCCAAAAGATGTCACCTCAATGTTGCAAATTGTCAAAGGGATACAGAATCCAAAACATCACCCAGACACTTGAACTTTTTGAAGCAGCTAGGAGAACTACTGAGATGATGACGCTGTTGAGAGTTGTAGTTTTTAGATGCATCAGGGCACCTGACGAGTGCCCCGCAATACAGTAACAAATATACCACATATGCACATAACAATCAGAAATTTTGGCATAAGGGGCGTCATGGAAGAAGAAAAATGTTGATGGATTTTCATCCTTATGGCTAAGAAACTTCCATTTTTACCCTCGGTGAGCCCTGAGGACAGTGAGGTCAGGAATCCGCGAAATTCATTCAACCTGGCCTGGTTGATGATTTTAATGTAAATCTGGCTAAAGTAACACTATTATTGACATTTTTGATTAAACTTGACTGAGCTCACCGCTCTTCATTTATTCCAGAAGCGAAAAAAACTGGGCTGTCACGACCTTTGTTCCGGCAATTAAACGCTGCATAATATCGGCCTCTGACTTGACGCCATTGACATGAATGAAGAATTTTTAGAGTGATCAACTGCGCAGCTCACTGCGCATATACAATGGCGGCGGCCAGTCTAAACCACGCACATTACCTAAATGTGCTATCTCGTAATGAAATATCTCTGGTGACATGTTCACAAACTACGGATTCAAGAGGATATATGCCTTTTAAATATCTTTCAATACAAAATATTTTATCAACTCAAGATTTAGGACACGCTGGATGCACCAATAGGGCCTACTTCCAGATATTGATTACTGTTCGCTCCACTGGTGTTCTTTGCTGGATAGGCCTACCTGTACGTGTGTTGGTGTATTAAATGTGTTGGTGTGTTAAATGTATGGTATTGTGATTAGGCCTACATACCAGAGAAGGCTCACCCTAAAAGCACAAGTGTTATATTCAAAATCATAATTGAAACGCATTAGACTATGTTTGTACTATCCAGCTCAGACGATTCGGTAGGTCTATGTGGATTGTCAGACATGTAACATCGACATGACTGTGAAGTTGCGGTAAGATAAATTACGCCTGGTAGTGTGTGTACTCCTTGGAGGCCTCGCTCTTCACGGGTACAGCAACGTGTACGTTGAATGCGTATACACAACACTAGGGGCCAAACAACAGGCGGCGGAAG